>VZTL01006925.1:45604-57605 GCA_013400535.1 Scopus umbretta
TGCTGTGGTTGATGCACGGAGGCTGAATAAGTTGGCGTTACCTCCTGCCGCGGTTGGCTTGCGGTTGATGCCCGCGGGTTAAATAAGTTCACCCCATTCTCAACATTTTGCTGTTTAAATGTGTCTCCTCCTCCTCCCTCTCTCCCTCCCTCCCTCTCTCCCTCCCCACGACCTCCTGGCAATTCCTTTCTTCCCTGAAAGGAGGAGGAACGCCGTTTACTTTCTTGGCTCTTCTGAGGGGCTTGCTTTATTCCGACAAGAAGTACCTTTCTCTGGTTTCCCCCCAATATCCAAAGGGCAGAGAGAGAAAGGGGGTGGGGGGGGAAGTTATAAACTGTGGATCCGGTATTAAAGCCCTGAGATATTACCAGTGTGAGATAGGGAGGGGGGAGAAAAAAAACAAACCAAAAGTTCTGTTGTGCCTGGGAAAGATCAGCAGTACTAAAATCAAAGGTAACACAATATGTTTAATTCACCCATGTTACACTTGGGAAGAGTCTCAGGGTGCTTCATAGTCGCAAGATTATTTCAGAATTGTGCGGTTAGCCTTTAGTGATAGACACTGGCAATATTTAATTCATTCTTGAGAAATTAAGTGGGTTTCAATAGTGTTGGTCCCATTCGTCCGGGTGACTGTCTTGATCTGCAGGCGAGATGATTTTTTGAGGCATGGTAATTGAGTTAGGCCATCTTGGTTGATGCCTTGTAATTTCTTATCCTTCAGCGATTCTTTGAAATCTGTTGGCAGTTGCAGAAGTGCAGTGGTGTTAAGCCTTAGTGTGGAAAAATAATAAAATAGATTATTCTCTTTTTCTGTTAATCATGTGGTATGATATAATCTAAAATTAAAAAAAACCCCACACAACAACAAATAAACAACAAAAAAAAACCCCCAAAACAAAACCAGAAAGTACCTCCAGGTCATCTCTGGTGAAGTTTTCTCTAAGGGTTAATAAGATAGCTTGAGAAAATGCTACTGCTTAGAAAATAATACCCCCCAACTTAATTGGTTTAGTTGTGTTATGTACAAATTACACCACAGAATAACTTTAAGTTTCTCTACTTTAATTGCACAAACCACAAAATCTAGAGTAATGGATATTTCTGGTACATCGAGTAGTATTTTTTTTCCCAGAATATATTTGAGAATCCAAACCCAGTACTGGGGAGAAGGTGGAGGTGATGATTTTTAGTGATGATCCAGGCAGAGAAAATGAAAGATTCTTTTGAAATTGGTGAAGCTTGGTTTTCATGTTGTGCTTCTGTGTGACAGAAATACAGTGTAAAACAATTAGAACCAAACAAGAAAAAGATGATCTAACCTTTCGCAACTGTCATTAATGCTGACCAAAAATGATGTATTCCCCACACACCCCTACCCTCCCCCTGCCTCTTCTTAGTGTGGATGCGGCCGTGGTCAAGACAACTTGTCATTTTATAAGCAGACTTTTTCAAGACTGCCAACCCAACTAGTGAAAGTGATACATCATTAAAAATGAGAAATAGAGAAGGATCCATTAGACTGTTCTGCCTGCTTGTCAGTGTAGGCTTAATTTGGTTTTTGATAGCAGTTGTTTTGCTAAGGTTATAAAAGACTGCGTGTTGTTGTTTTTAAGGTATTTTTAAATTTCGTATTTGGAATGAATCTTTTCAAAGCTCAGTATTTGATTAAACCTGAGTTTTCCAAATTATCAGCAAAGTTCTTTGGCTGCTTCAGGTCATTGTGTTGAAGACAAAAGAAAAAAGTACTTTTTCTTTAAAAGAAAGATGTCTTTTTTTTTTAACAGAACTAGAGCAAAAATACTTTTTTGAAACATAATCGTAGATATACTGTTGTCATTGTCTAGAATCTTTTATTAGAAACTTAATAAGAACATTCTACATATAGTTCAAATGTATTGCCTATGTGGTTCAAATTCCTGATGCCCTTGTATGCCTTTAACATAGGTGTGCACATGTACGCAGATGCCTGTATAGCTATTTAAGAGATTTACTCAGCACATTTGCACTTTGCAGACAAAAGATAAATTTTCTTCCTTTCTGCCAGCTAGTGATTGTCAATGCACGCTGACTTCTGATAAATTTGGGCATAGGATAAATTATTTATATGAAGAGATGAAATCCATGAGAAAATTCCTGTTGGATTCCCTTAAGCTGATTGTTTAATTTGGCTCCTTACATATATTCAAACAAGATTGGAAAAGCTAACTAAATGTTTATTACATGGTCCGATGAAGAGGGTGTTCCTCAGCAGATCACTGGAAAAATGGATTTAAGGTGATTCAACTTGCTAGAAAGGTAGAGACGGTTAAACTTAGTGTGGGTATTTCTGAGTTATCCCCATGATCAATTTTTTTCTTTTTTTGGGGTGTCTACTGATAGTTATTCAGTACCAGGAAAGTCCTGTTCCTCTTACATTTGATGCTTCTGCCATTTATTCCCCCTTTTTTTTGAGTTTTCAGTAGGAGGAAATTAAATTTGATAGTCAAATACAATATGCAGAAGTAAAAATACTTGTAAACAGTAGGTTTTATTTACACACGAAACGAGCTATTTCCAGGCTGTTCTGTTTGTCAGTGCTTTCACTTCCTTTCCAGTTAGTTCTAAAGTTGTGGTACTTCTCAGATGATTGGACCATTGTTCTCTTGAAAATGGATAATAATTTTAGGTATTAAAAAGAACACTTTCAGGTTTTGTTACGTTATCGGACAAGCGTGACCCTTCAGATTTCTCTGAAATGGATGACAGAGAGCTGAGGTGCTGCAGGTGCTGGGGAGAACCTGGGTAATTCAAGTACTGAAGGGCAGGATTCAGGCAAGACAAAATGGTTACGGTGTTGTGTTGTTAAGCCAGTACAGTTTCTGCCCAGCATCTTTCAGAGTCTCTGTACTGTAATGTACAAGACTGTTGGTTTCCTGAGGTGGGTGACACCGCAGGTGGCTCTGTGTTGATGCTCGGGTCTCCGGAGCTTACTAGCTGGTGCCACAGGAAAATACTTAATCTGCTGCCTGAAGGCAGCGTAACTGTAGGCTACTGTACCTGAGTAAATACTGCCGGACCCAACGTGGTTGTAAAGTCATCTCCGTGATTTTGCTGTGCAGGGCTTTTGCTGCAAGGAGCGATCAGGCCAAAAACGCAGAGCTCAAGGAACTGACGTGACCCTATGTGAGAAACCGGCTTTTCCCATAGATGGCTCTTCTTAGGACAAGGATGTGTCTAAGGGTATTTCCCTGATATGGTTAGATTAACAGATTGGATTAGCCATTTAAGATAGAGCAGTACTGACAAATGAGTGGGTTTCTTTTTCTTTCTTGGTATTGTTTCATGACTACTTCTTTTTTTTTTTTTTTTTTTTTTTAAAACCCATAGTTTTCAACACCCCACTTGTTTTTTTNCATGAGTCTCAACAGCAGCATCGTTGTATCTTTATTTAATCTTCCATCCACAGAAGAATGCTATGATTTGAGTTTTTCATTTGTATTTACTATATTTATACATAATATAAATAATCTAACACGTACCTAGCTGCTTCATGTCATTGTCTTAATTTTCCAAATTTCAGACCTGCAGTTAAGAGAGATGCTGTGCTCCAGAGACTAAAATATTGCAGTTTATTTACATAAGTGTAACTTTTTTTCTAAGATTCTGGCAAGTTTATCATTACGAAGGAAAGCAGAAATCAAGGTGGAATGTGAATAGATGTACCTAATAATCTGTTGTTGATGTATTCTTGAGGAGGCTTTATTTTTATAGGTGCTGGGGGGGGGAATACAATTACTTGACGCCACTACTCATCATCTTATTTAAATTACATATACTCAAGAACAAAACCATGTAAAGATTTCTTTCCCATATAGAGGTTAAATACATGCTTGAGGTGAGGTTGAGAAAACCAAGCCAGTCAGTTGTGCAAAGGAGACCTGTACTCGGATGTCTTCATGTTTATTTTGTATTTTGCAGTCATTTTTACATGCGTTTGCTCCTTACCTGGTTTATTTCGGAGAGTCTGGCAGTTCTTTTTCCTGGCTAAATTGTGTGACCGTGGGAAAAGATGAAAGTTAAAACTTCCATAGAACTTAAAAGCCCAGCACATGCTTTCTGTCTTTATTAATACCCCATAGTTATTGCCTGTTTTGGGGCATGTAGAGATGAATGAAACAGACTATTCTGTTTCTTTTCATTGCTGCTGATTGAACAGGGAAACTTGAAAAACTTGCTTTGATTTCATTGATAAATTTTTTTGTTCTTGTTGGAATTAGACTTAAGATCAGTAAGGGTAGCTGACTCGGGCAGAAACTCTACTGAGCCGCTTTGGTGAAGAGTGCTGGTAGATGCATCTTCGGTCTTTTGCGTTTTGCCAGCAGACAGGCCTGCCCAGAGCAGTGCCAGAGAACGAGGTTGTTGATGCTTGTTAGCCTAAAGGAGAGTCACCTGCCTTTGTAGTACTTCGAGATGACAGAAATAAACAGGCCAGTTGGTTGAGAGGGTAACTAGTACGTTTTCCTCTCAAGATTGTTGAAAGGTGGTTCTGGTGCATTGTATGGTAGAGGAATCTGCTGATAAACTTCACCAGAGTATCAGTGATAGTGAAACAATATTTAATGTCATGTTCCTCCCTTTTAGATTTCCTTGAAATCTACTTATGGTTAGTTCCAACACTTTTCTTTAAGGTGTGTGATTTACATCTCATGCATCATTTTAAAAATCGTTAAGGTAGTACTTTTTTGAAGGCAACAATCGGTACGGATGGTATGCTGTTTAATCTTTCTCAGGTTTAAAATGCTTTTTAATTGGTTTTATTGTTTTTTTGTTTTGTCTATTTGCATTTTCAAAATGTATACAAATGAAATGGGGAAACATAAAATAATCAAGTATAAATGTTTTTTTGTAGGTGTTTTTGAGGTGACTTCTTTCATTGAATACTAAGATTGGTAAAATCATGGATATGTACACCAGGGCTCAGGGCAACCGAATGAAACCAAGAAGATCTGTGAAAAAGGTAATCATTTATATTTAAAAAAAGTTATTTCAGAGCTTTTCGATTGTTATCGCAACAGTCTAATAATGAACCAAGTGAACTGGTAGGTTTGGTCGGGGGGTTTTGGGTGGATTTCTTTTTCTTTATATGTTTTACTTTTGGTTGTCTAACATCTCAAGGGTGCAAAGCAACTGCCTTTGCTATATGTTTTGGCATATTTAGTGTAGTTGAACTGAGAGACAGTAATTTAAGGAAGGAGTGCATACTTTTGCCTTTTGTCTTTACCTTTTGTTTTAAGGTGATCTGAAATCATGATGTACTAATTTGCTAAAATTTGCCTTGTTTATTGGAGTATAACTTATATTTTGAGCACAGATTTTGCAAGTTTATACGTAATAAATGAAAATATAAATATGAAGTGTTCACTGAAAACTGTTCCGTGAAGTCTGTGTTGGGGCTTAATGTAATATCTATATCTTTAGATCTTAGTTTCTTGACTGGCTTATCCTTGTATTTACCTGAACTTCTAGGCAGTGCTTTGGTGCAAAAAAACCATGAGTAGCACTTATGAAAGATATTAGTGTTTTGTTTTTTTAACAGTATTTGTTTATTTATTCTTTTAAATTTTGTCACTTTAGCTTGGTGAACATCAATACTCCTCCTCAAATTTTCTTGCAACTTCTATATAAGCATTTACTCAAATGAAAGTTGCAGTTTACCCTGAAGGAACAAATTTATTTATCCAATCATATTTTTCAAAGTAGTTGAGTACAGATGGGTATTTTTCTAGGTCTTTCCTGGTTGCTAATAAATTCTTTACTCACAAGTGTGTGCAATGCTTAAGGAGAGACACTGAGCAAGAAAGTTTCTTGTCACATGAGAATTGGATTATTTTATTCCATAAGCAGATTTTTTTGTTTCAAGGAAAGTGTCAGTGGTATAGGTCCTATAGAAATTGCTTGAAGGCAAAGGGAAGCATTATGGGACTGCCAGGCAGGTAGTCAGTTGTTCCAGGTCCTGATATGGAGTGTTAACTGCCGTACATTAAGTAGTTTGTAATTATGGGTGATATTCTTTCACTTTAAAAGCTATTATTTTATTGATTTATGAGAAATCTCCAGCTCAAATAGAGTTCTTTAACTACAGTCAAGTAATTTTGCATTCTTAACCTGAACATAAGCTGGATTTTAGAGGACTTTTTTAGTCTGCCCTTTATTTGTTTTTTCTTTCAATTTAAAAAACAAAGCAAACCAACCAAGAAAACTCCCTTAGGTTTTTAGACCTTTGGATTGCAGAAACATCTTTCTAATAGTGACAGTGACCAGTGATTCCTCACTGATTCTAATGGTTGCCTAAAATATTAGCTCTGCAAACTGCTCCGTTAACAGCCTTTGAATGTTCTGGACTGTGTGGTTCTAGGAACGCGAATTTGACCCTTCTTGGGTGTCTTGCAGAATTCGACATTTTCATATGGCCAGACTCCAATGTTTTGACCTGCGGCTGCCTCCTCTTGATGGTTCCCTGAGGGGTGGCTATTTAGATTATAGTGTGGAACTCTCATTCTTTCTCGCAGAGCCCAGGCAGTAGGATGGTCACAATCGTACTGTGTTTCATCGTCTGTTGATTCAGAGCTTGTGCTCTGATTCATGTCCCCTTTGGAATACTTAACAGGAATTGTTGCAGTAGTAGCTCTTAAAAATCAGTGCATGGTTGTGGTATGCACATTTAAAGCCTAAGTTTACATTTTTACAAAATGACTTCAAAATATTCAGTGCATTTGAATCTTACAGCACATGATATCAGGAAGAACTGTTTTGTTGCTTAAGAGCAGAATAAACTTGACTCTCCAGCACTGGACTCAATGCAGGTCATGGCATTTTACACGTTTGTGGGTGGTTTGAAATGTTAGAGAGCAGTTGAGACGGATTTAGAATTTCCTCCAGTGTACTGTGAAGGATCCATAGATAATGACTTCTTGATTTGCTGACCACAAAGGGGACAGTGCAAGTCTTTGAATTGCTCATTTGAGCTAGGGCCATGAGAGGATTTTCATTGTTCAGGTCTGTCTTGCTCTGTGCACATTTGAGGATATTTGTGCTTTTCCCCTAGTACCATGTAGTAGTATGTTTGAAATCTGTGCTCGCTACTGAAAGAGGATTTCTTGGCAGACATGTGACTTTTGAATTTCTGTGAGGAAGTACACAGGCCTAGCAAGTAGAACTTTATAGATTGCTTGGGGTTTTTTGCCTGTATGCTGATGTATATTGGAAGTAGTTGTACTAGTTGTAAAAACAAATGACATCCTTTTGTTGAAGATGACCTCTTGTCCTTACCTAAACTGAGCTGATAGTCTTGGGCACTTGCTGGCTTTCTGTTTTTAACATAGTTGCATGTCTTCTAGGCTGGGGTTTTGAGAGAACTTGCTTTCATTGTCTGTTGGATAGGAGGATTTCTCTGAAACTGCGTGCAGTCTTTTGCTGTCACAAGCACAATTTTCATAAGAATATGAAGAAGTTATTAAATATAGTCTCACAATTAATGAGGGGAGATTAAAAACCCCCTACTGCTGCTTTTGAGTATTTTTGAACCAGTTTGAGCCTGTTATAGCTAAGAATCTTATGAATTCCAGGCTGAAGCTTTTCACAACAAATTTATACCTGTTTGTTCATGGATGTCATCATTCTTCAGCTTAAATAGTTTTGTTGTGGTTTGTTTTTTATTTTTTTTTGGCTGATGTTCACCCTTGTGATGTTTTTACATTTGGTGATCTGTCCTCTCTTAGCCTTGGTTTTTGGAAACTGCGTAAACTAAGGTTTTAGTCTGCTTTTGTATGAAAGCCTCTGCGTTCCAGCGATTATCCTTCATAGTCCTACTTTCTGTGCTTGTTGTGAGTTAATCTTCTTTTTACATGTGGATGATACTGTATGTGCAGTTACACAGGATGCCCTTCCCGGTGACTCTGATGATGTCAGTTCTTTCACTGAAGGATGTGTACCAGGGTCATGTTTGCTGTTTTCAGTGCTGTATCATATTGATCATTCATTGCTACACCATGATGAAGAAGTCAACTCAGGTCTTTTATTTCCCAGCTTGTGAATTTGCAATCTATTTTGAAGCTTGCTTTTAGTTTTTAAGAACACAACTTTGCGCTTCATATGGTTGCATTTTAAAATAATCTCATGTTGAGCAAGTTTTTCCTGTATGATATGCTGTTCTTCCTCTTAACTGATGACACCTTTTTACTTGGAATTATCATCAGATTTCATCTACATATTTACTTCCACCCCGCACCGTTAAATTTATCAATCATGATGATGCTTGACTTCAGTCTCAAGATAAATTTTGAGGAAGTTGGTTACTGACCTACATCTACTATATCCTCAAAAAAACCCCCTTTGCTAACTCCATTAGGCAAATTCGTCTTTTCAAGAAACAGCTCTTCCAGTAAACTCTGTCTTTTTCTGGTTTTGTTAACTCTTCATATATTAAATAATCTGTGTAAGTCCAGATAGATGAGATCTTTTCTCTGTCTGTATTGTGCCTGTTACTTTCTATATCTTTATTCTTTCCACATTCTCAACTTTGACATGCATTAATATGATCTTAAAAACATGCATCACTTCCTCCTCCTTTTTTAAATATGGTTATTTTATCTCTTCAGTTATGTAGTGCCACCATCAGTGTGCTACCAGACCTACATATAGTCTTATATGCTGGTTCTTCCAGACCTGAAGGAGATATTGCATCTTTCTTCTTCTGTTGTTGTCAACTGTTGCATCTTATTCTCTCACTTCAACTTTATGTTCTCCAAAATCTTGAATTTAACTTCACCTCAACTAGCTCCTAGTATCATACTCCTATTCTAGTTATCCATTCTGATTTTTCTTTCGGGATGTTCAACTAGGGAAAAATACCTTCTTATGAATAAGGTATATGTAGTAGTTTGCAGCCTTAGAAAACCTAACTACTAGAGAAAATAATGATAAGGCCTTCTCAAACTGGATCACTGTTGGTCTGCAGAAAATTAGCAGGTCACATTGTATGACTTTTTTTTAATTACTGTTTTGAGTGCTGTGACTGAGTTATGAAAGCTGAAAATGAGGCATTTCAACATGTTTGCTTGACTTCACAAATGACTTTTATATGAGACTAATGGGGGAACTACTGGGGGAGAGTCTTTGATCAATATTGGTGTTGCAGGCACCTGTAAATCTGGAATATCCAGAGAATCAAGGAGAAAGACAAAGTCATCATACTTTGGAAAGTACAAAGATATATTACTGAACTGTGGAGGTAAATTGCAGCTAAATGCGGGGAAAACAGAATAGATGGAAGTGGAAATTAGATGAATGTTTCACTGATGTATTTTCTATGACCCAAAAACTGCCTTAAATGCATTTTACATAGTTCAGCTGTTACTTTTCTACAAAAATGGCTGTTTTGACTGCTTTAATGTCACTAGGCCTTGGCTGTAAGGGGTAGTCTGGACCTTGTTTGCTAGCATTCTGAAATATATTTTGGTAATTTCAAGGATCCTGAAGTGAAGTTTCTATTTTGCTTTTCTCTATGCATTCTAGAAATGCTTTGCTAATTTTGTGTCGCCACCATGAGCACAAGCATGGTGACGCTGGCCATACTATAATAATTGGGCTTCCTGTGCAGTAGTACATGATACTGTTTTTTTTCAGGGGGTGGGGGGATCTTTCTTGAGGTTTAACTGCAATACGTAAATTCCTTTTTACCATAAACGTATTGGTTTTGCTGTGGGAGTATTGGAAACACAAAACATTTTCTGACTCAGTTTGGCTATCTAGTGCTTCTAGTATTCTTTAAGAAGCTATGCAAATTTGAAGTAATTTGTCAGAAGTTGGACATACTGATTTCTCACTTCGTTTTTAACAGGGCAACCATACAGAGAATAAATAACTGGATTAACAATTTATAACCATGTCATGATCTTATTTTAATTCTTAACCTTACCACTTGCTAGAGAAGATGACAATTTTAAAATAAAAAAAAAAGGTTGCTAACTTCCTTAAAAAAAAAAAAAAAGTGAGAGGTTGTTGTCTTTTTTACAAGCTAAGTGAACCAGTTTCTTCTGTTGTTCTGTCATCTTGTTTTATTTGACTTCAGATACCAGTGAAGATAATTCTTTTGTTCTGCTGCACTTTGTTACACTGGGAGAAATTCTTAGATTCTTAAGCCTTTTTTAGCTATCTGTGGGTGCTTGCGTATCACCATAAGTGTAAATAAAAGAAATGTTACAAGAAGTAATTACATGGGATTAAGCTACAGTTCTTTCATATTCTTCAAGGAACAGGGAAGGATGTGTGCATTTTCTTGGTGTTTTTTTTGTTTGTTTGCTTTCTTCCCCTCACTTTTGAAGCCACATCCATTACTTTACTTGGCTAAACTTGCTTTTCATCCTTTTTAAGGGAAAGCTGATGGGAAAAGTTCCATATAAAGGCTCTGATGCAAGGATGCAAGGAATAGATGAGACTTGGATTTCTTCTTGGATTAATTTGTTTCTTTTTTCAAAGTTTGCATGTTCTCACTTTTTTTTTTTTAATACAGAACTGTTAACTTCTTTTGGAATAAAAGTTTTGCTTGAAGAAAACAACTTACCTGTCTCGATTCCATGTCCTGAAGCAAATTTGAAATTGAAACCTGGTGATTTATATACAAAGTAATTTGAAACAGTACTTAGAGTAGGGAAACCTGTTGGGGGGCAGGGGATAGATGGATGGACCCTGTATCCAAAAGTGAAAATAAATGTTCTCTTTTTTTTTTTCATTGTCTTTCAGAGTTTTGGTGAAGGTGTACTGCACTCTATGAAGTCACTGCTACACAGCAGAAAAGAGTTATGCAACGTATCAGCAGATGAATGTCCAAGTCGGGAAGAGCAAGATAATTTTATTGAGGTTTGGCATAACCTGACCATTTAATATATATTTTGTGACTATGATAGAAAATTATTTAGCTTGTAGCAGCATGGGAAGTTGCAGGATAGTAAACGTGAAAAATGATGCAAGTTATTGGCTGTAAAATCTCTGCCCCCTATTGTCATTCTTGAATTCAGTCACTGTAGTCTTGAAAAGAGCTGTGACATTTCAGGACGACATTTCTTTGTTTTGTAAGATATGTGAAACTTAAAAACAAACAAAAAAACCCTCATAACATGTAGATGGATGATTTTGTAAGTGTGTGTACTGGATGTGTGAGCACTCCTGTGATCCAGGTTTCCTAACAAAGTAGCAGAACACTTTGATCCAGGTCTGAAGATAAGAGTTAAAGTGATTGCTCTTGTTTGCCCTGTGCTCAACACTAAGAGCTGAAGCCTCAACATTGCAGGTCTGGACTTCTTTCACATTAATACATATGAGCCAAAAGCCGGACAAGGTCTGAGGAGAAGTAGGCCTGAAAAGAATGCAGGACTGTTTAGGTAAATCTAAAGCTGTGAGGAGGAATGAGTAGAGCTATTTGAGTTACAAGACTAACAGCAGCTTCTCCAAAGGGAAAAGAAAAAAGTAAGCAGAAATGTGTACCATGTATCTCGTAGTAAATGTTTTAGAAGACTACTTAGTAGTCTTCTGACAGGCCTGACAAGGAACTTAAAGGAGAGGGTGACCGAACTGGCCAGGCAGAGGAGCTGAGGTGGGGAAATGAAGCAAAAAAGACTCAAGAAGTGGTTAGAGAAGACTGATAATCAGATAAGGAGTAGCAGGAGGAAGGGAAGAGGCAGATTGTGTGACCAGCAGAGATGAGTTAGGATTGCCTGGATAACGCCAGGGTTTTTGGGACTGGCTGGATGGTGAGGTTGTGACTGTATGAAATGTTTGGGGAGCAGGCAAGAAGCTGAATTTGTGAAAGATGAAGAGCTGTGACAGATTAGAGGTAAGGAAGTAGAGTTAAGCAGCGGAGGAGAGGGCAAAGGCTTGTCTGTGTCTGTTCAGACAGACCATGCTCTAGAATCTGTGAAACTTCTCAAACATTGCCTCCCTCCTCTCTTTTTTTCTTTTTTTT
>VZTL01006925.1:58995-70201 GCA_013400535.1 Scopus umbretta
AGTCCAGGTAGATAACATCCACAGCCTTTCCCTCATCCACTAGGCAGGTTACCTTGTCATAGAAGGAGATCAGGTTGGTCAAGCAGGATCTGCCTTTCATGAAGAAAAGGGTATGTAGGAAGACAGAAGAGCAAACACACACATTAAAAAAAAAACAATCAAAAAACAACCCAAAAAACACCACACTACTAAAAAAACCCCAACAGCAACAAACCCTAAAGCCTCTCAAAATGTTCTTCAGAGAACTAGTTTTTTTTTTTCCCCAAGTCCTTTAGATTGTTTGCTATTTTCTCTCTTCTGTGGAGGAATTCAGTTCATATTGTAGGTACTGTACAGGTAAAAAGACGTAGAAGTTGAAAGGTGTCTTGTAGATACTGTGCAGGTAAAAAATTTAGGAGTTGAAGAAACGATGTAGGCGTTGAAGGGTAAGTTGCTCAAACAGGGTTGTTTCATAGTTAACACAGTGAATATGGTGCTGGAGACCTGTAGTTTGTCTGGAACTATTTGGAATGGTACTGCGAAGCATTGGTTCATTTATAATTTTGTCATAACTGAAATAAGGATAAGTGGATGTAAACAGGGAGCTCTTTTCTGGGGGCACAGTAGCATCCCAGCATGAGACCCCCTGAAATAAGTCAGCATTTTTAATATTGGTATGATTTTATTTTAAAAGAAAGTTTTGGGGTTTTTTTTTTGGTCACATATTAAAAGAACATATTCAAAACTCAAATACAGTTCAAAACAATTGTTTTTCAGCCATTTTGTTTTCTAGATTTGTCCCTTTCATAGATTCTGTGTATGCACAAGCAAGTAGCTGAACCAGTTAATAATCAGTGATTATAAACATAGCGATGTTCTTCACTGTTTTTAAACTTGAGAACCACCTGACTCTGCCTTGCAGTAACAGGGAGTAGCTGCTGCAAATTTAGTGTGAGCTGTGACTTCAATACACAAAACTCAGTCTATTGCATAGTGTTCTGAAATAATTGAATCCAAGCCATATCAAACTCAAGTCCAAACATCAGTGGATGTATTTAATCTTTGTGCTTTATTCCATGCCTACAAAATGGAAGCAAAATTAGTTTTCTTACAACCTTGTTTTGCGAATCAGTGCTTTGGGATTTTTTTGGAGCCTGCAGATACAGTATTGATTTGTCATTAGGGAAATACTAAATGAGAATGGAAAAAATCTGATGTTTGAAACAAAAGTTTGAGTAGTGGATGTAAAACAGATCATGATCTGATACTGAAGAATGAAGGTAAGACAAAATACTGATTCTCTTTGGTCTGTTCGTGTTGCCTGATACAAGACACCTGCAGATAGAAGCAAGGGAGAATATGTGATAAAATATCTGCCCTGTCCACAGGCACAAAAACCTGAGGTAAAGCTGACATTTCTGACATATTCCAGGTTCCTGAGTCTGAAAAAAATTTTTTTTGAGGTTGAATATTTTTATTCTTTTACTCTAGAATATTGGATATTGCATGCAAACATGTGGCTTAAGTAATCTGTTGTGTTTTGGCCTTAAGCTAATCCATTTACATGGTAAATTGTATAATGTGTTGACACTAAGCTCTCTTCGGTATATCCAAATGCATCACAGTTAGCATGGACAGATTTCAGACTAGAACTGTTTTATGTGTGTCCAGCTTGAAGCAAGGACAGATGAACATTGATCTTTGCAAAGTCATGTTTATTTTAACAGATGTAATGAGACTTCTCTGTGTTGCTCAATGTATACCAGCCAATAGGCCACTAGAAAAATTTCTGTATAGTGGGTTTTAAATGTAATGTATGCTCTTTAGTTTGATCTGACCTTTCATGAGTCAAATAGCACGGCAGTACTATTCTTTATGTAAGACTATGTGCTACTGTTGAGCAAGCTATGTTACCCTGAAGTATGGTTTTCATGGCAGTAGAATGAAGCTTTATGGTAAAGCTTGCTGAATTTTTAACTCTTAAGTATCTGCAGAAAATGAAAAAGTTCTTTTCTGTACTTCAATATGTTCATCTATTTATTTTTACAGATTACATTTATAGGTTTTGCTGAAGAGATGGGTACTGCTCATTTGCAGGTACAGTGTCTATATTGGAAAATAATGTTCAGCACTGGTGATTTCTTCTAAGTAGTATGTAATTTTTTGGATGGAGGAATTTTGGTGTTCGAGAAATGAAATGTGTGTACCTTGAGCATGTAAAAACCTAAGTTTTAACTATCATTGCAAGGTTGAAAAATAATTATTTTAATATGATCATCAGTGTTTTGTATGTATCTAAAATGTTACCTGGGCCAGTCTTTGCGTTGGAATGGTCTGGAATAGCTTACTTAAATTGGCCAGGGGGAGGTATTTGTTTTGTGCGTGGGTTTTTTGGGGGCTGTTGGGGTGTTTTGTTTTTTGTTAAAAACCTGTGTGTATCAGTATTTTGGTTTGTAGTCTTCTCCTTACTAGAGTTGTGCTTATTAATGTGGTGCAATTGTCATCTGCAAAGCTAATAATTTACTGAATTGACTGCTAGCTGTAAATGGCTGGTGGGGGACCAAGAGTCAGTATTATGGTTATGCCTTAAGATATTATTCTGGAGAGTTAGATGAGGAAACATTATTTTAAAAGGGGAAGTGTAGCAAACAAGTGGTGTTGTACCATGCTGTTTTAAGAAGCTAAGGATTTAGTCTTCCCGTGCAATTTACACATCAGTATAACCCATAATGTACATGTTTATAGTGCAACTCCACACTTCTACTCTGCCTAGATCTTGGTAGATAGAGATTGCTGTAATTGTTTTCTGATATTTAAAAATGAAAAACAGAAACTCTCAATCCATTTGCATTCGAAGTTGTCTCAATGTTGCTAATTCATCAAATGATGGTAGTGCTAGACATTCTTTCAAGTATTGGTAAGAACTATTTGATGGTCTAGAGTTAGATGAAATTTAGAGAAAATTGGGCTGAATAGGTTTATGGAGACTTGCTTTGTACTATATGGACCAGGAGTGTTTAGACTGTAACAACAACAAAAAAAATCTTTCATAGGCCTTTTCATATTAGGTAAATCTAAAAGTTATCCAAGGTCATGCTTAAAGAAGTGCTTTGTCCCCGTTTTTGTAACAGTGGACTAAAACACCATTCCAGTAAAACACACTAACAGCATGTAGAGGTCTGTTGAGAGTCATTATTAGCCGAGTTCAGTCTTCTTTTTGTAGTTGCATATCTTGTAGGATGGGCAGCTGCTTTTCAGTGCTTGCAAGATTCTCCTTTGTGACTTTTAAGCCTCTTCTGGCCCCTGAGAAACGGTGGAATTTCTTCTTTTGGTAGAACAGTGAGCTGGAGATGTGTGGGCTGAATTAAAGCTTCTTTACATGAGCTTTACAGCACAGTTGAAGAGAATAAGTGGGAGATAAGGCAAGAAATAGGGGAGAAAAGAGAAGGTTTACTGAATTTATCAGCTGTTGCTATTTAGGGGGGATATGAGATCAAAACCATTATCACTTGCATGTTCTTTTTTTTTCACTTTGTATTCTCAATGTGTTTGTGTCTTTAAATCAGGAGTTGGCAGCTGTTTCTGCAGAGCTCCCAGATGTTCTGAAATCTCTCCAGTTGTGCAAACTAAAAGAAAACGAGGTTATATTTCTAAAAGATGTAAAGAAAACCTTGGCAAAACCATATGTCATGAAACATCAGGTAAACATTTTGTATCTTTTTGCATGTCTTAATTACAGAAGCATTTTATTTGGCCTCGTAAAGAGTTTAGTCATACCACACCTTGTCTTGCTTGTGTTTTGGGGCCATCTTAGCCACAGTAGCATTAATGTTGTTATATTTCTGTGGTTTCTTTAAAATGAGTGTTAGAAAATCTCAAAATAAACTTGGTGCTTTCAAGTGCTGTGTTAATAACAGAAAATATTTAACAAATATTTAATTATGATGCTGATCCCATGATTCTGCTAGATTATAGTCTCTTTTGCTGCGAATTTGGAAAGATGATGAAACTTGTCAAGTTACCTGTCTCTGCCCTGCTCAGATACAGCTTTCATCCTTGGCAGACTTTTCTTCTTGAAACAGGTGCCAAAAATTATGAGGAAGTCAGGTATTCACAAACTCAGTGGGCTCTCTTCTTATTACAGAACTATTTATAATTATAAATGTTTGTAATCATATAACTTCCATTATTTTATTTCCAATATAATTATTATGTTTTTAATTATATTTTTTCCAATTATAAATGTTGTTAAAGCAACATTTATAAATGTTTTGTAAAACATTTAGAGCCATATTGACTAATCATGCTTGTTAAATTTAATTATGTTGCATAGAAGGTAAAAAATACCTTGAAAGACAAATATGCTGAACAGAACTTCAGTTTATAGCATAAATATGCTTTGAAATACTGTCTAACTGCAGATTTTTAACATGCATTCTTTAATTAATAGATTCTTGAGTACATATTATCAGGGTTGTATTACACAACACTTTGTTTTATTGCAATGATTTATTCAGAATGCGGAGATTGCAAAAATGAGTGATTTTAACTGTCACTCTACACGGACTGTTTCATTAGTTTTCTTGTCTTTAAAATATTTGTAAATTGTTTACTGTTCCTCAAAATACATTGATGGAATCCCTTGTTACTCCTGACAGTTGAAATTATTCCAAGGTTGTTATGTTTGTTTTCTTGTTGCTCTCTTTTTTTTCAAGAATCAACATCCTGAAGTGTTTGGTGTGATGAGACTGTCTCCTTCATTCCCGAGGATCAAAGTTGATTATATGTTTACCTTGCTGAGCAAGTATACCACAGGCATAAGATATGCTGTGGAAATAAACTCATCGCAAAAACATCAAATGGAGACATCCCATGGAGAAGATGATGACACTAATCAGTCAGTTTCTTCAATTGAGGATGATTTTGTCACTGCTTTCGAACACTTAGATGAAGATGAGCCTTCAAAGATACAAAGTGCTGGTAAGTTCTTGCATGCTGTTGACTTGTAAAAATTGTTATTTAAAATTTAGGCTGTTGGGATTTCATGAGAACGTAAGTGTAAATAAATAGCAATTTTTTAACATTAATCATGTTTTGTAAAGGGGTATTATGCAACTGAAATTTTTTTCCCTGTTCTTTTCACAACAGTTTATCAAATTATAAGCCAAAGATTGTAATCTCAGTGTCAGATGCAGATCAGATAGAATCTTGTTCTACTTTGCATGCTAAAAAATACGTGAATTTGTCAGTGATTAGATTAGTGTAATAGGATTTGAAAAAAATGAATGACTGCTTAAATCATGAAAGATCAGCTAGCATTTTGCAACAATAAAAAGCCCAGCAATTGCTGTTAAAATGTGTCCCCAGTTTTCTGTAGTTCTGTGAAAATACTTGGTTTTGAAGCAATCTTTTTTTCCCCCCTCCAGGTGCATGCAGCTTTACTTCTCGAAACCATCGAGATGCTGCTTCACAGACCATCCCTGCTCAATGTTTAGAAGCTGTTGACTCAAAGGTCCTTGTGGGTTCTGCATGTCGAAAATCATCTGCCAGATCTTCTACTTTGATTGATATTTTGGGACTTAAGGAACTGTCCTCAGTAAAAAATTCAGTTACAACCTCAATTTCTGATCCTTGGATACAAAGGAGTTTCTATAAGCCATATAATCCTTCTGATCAAGGTGTTAATTTTTTATGTAAAACATTGTTTTCCTCCTCTCCAGCTGAATCCTCTGAGTCAGATTGCTCCAGCCCAAGCCCCATCATCTTCTTAGATGAAGAAGGGTATCAAAAAAGCTTGAAAGCAAAACTTCAGTTGCCAAAAATTCCAGTAATGAAAGATGGTATAGAGGATTCAGACTCAGAAGTAAGTGAATTTTTTGATAGTTTTGATCAGTTTGATGAGCTGGAACAAGCCTTGGAAAACTCTTGTAAAGTTATGAGGGATCCTGTCCCAGGAAATCCCTCCCAGAAAAGGAGGACTGCACATGAACAATTGTCTTTTGCAAGCATTACAATGAATCCTCAGAAATTCAAGTTTGATCGTCCCACTCTCCCAGCCAACGTAAAGAAACCAACTCCTCGTAAACCAGAATCGCCATATAGCAGCGTCTTTGATGTCCCGGATTCCCCTCGCCCCGTTAAAACATCAGGGGAAGAGAATGGAGGCTTGTTCAGCCCTATTAGATCATCGGCTTTCAGTCCACTAGGGAGCTGTGGTTCTTCTGAATGTTTATGTCGAATTAATCTTGGTGGAGATGGGACAGGTCAAAATCACCATGATGCAGTTCAGAATAGTTATTCAGCGTACGCTGATAGTGTTTCATTTGAAATACTGGGTTCTGTTTTTCATTCTGAGTCTTCTTCTGAACAATTATTTGCAGGAAATGATTTGAAACACAAAGGGATTGCTTTGAAAGAGAGAAAAGGTCAAACTGCAGATCTCAAAATGAAAGCTGGTAAGGAGCCAGATAAACAAGCAAAATCTAAACATAAGTCATTAATGATCAGAGATAGCATTCAAAAATTTGCAACTGAATTAGTTGAAAAAAGTTTTGGCAGTGCATTTAAAGACCTGCAGAAAGGTGTTTCTTCATGCACCAATGCACTTTGTCATTTGGCTGCTAGGTTAACTTCTTCAGTCTTTCAGATGGCTTTTTATGAGATTGGAAGACGTAGAGCGATCTCCCTGAAGGAGCGTGCCATTAATGGGATAGCAAGCTTTTTGGTGAGTGAAGCTATAACTGGTGCTTTGAAAGAACTACGGCACGTAAAGAAACAAATATTTACTAACACCGTTGCACGATTTGCGGCAGACCTTGCTGAAGAACTTGTGTTTGAAGGAATCATGGAAGTATGTCAGTTTTCGTATCCATCAACACCTACAGCTGCACAGCCTTCATCATTTGATTATGAAGACAAAGTGGTAAGATCCTATGCCAGAGATTTGTCTGAATCTGTCATTCAGGAGGCTTTTATTGAACTATCTCAGGTTGATGTGACCTTCACAACACAAGCAGCCATTAGTGTTTCCATGGACAACATTAAATATGTGAGCGCAGAAAGTACATTAGAGTCAACACGGACTTCCACAGTTTTTCCTAATTGTAATGACAGGATATCTTTGAAGCAAATCCAAGATTCCAGGAAGGAATATACAGTACATCAAGCTCTATTTTGCACCTCTGGTGTTGTAAGTTCAATACCTGTGCCCTTAGCTGGAAGAGCTCTCTGTCAACATCAGGTTTCCTCTGATGCTTATAAAGCAAGAGTATCCACTGCTCCGAATTCTGATGACAATATGAAAATATACAAAGACTCCACTCATCCATTTTTCACAAGCAGAAAGAGAGAGGAGGAAGTCGCTTCTTTAAGAAATATATACTTAACTTCGGATCACAGTCAAAGTGCTGAAAATACTCCATCACTCTTACATAACCAAAATGATACCAAACAAACAAATAACAGATCTGGAATGAACAATAATTCAGAACTAACAAGAGGGTCAAAAGGCATTAATACTTTCTCTGGAACTATGGTAGATATGATAGTAAATGAAGCTTACGAAGCCATAACCTCATCTAGAGTAACAAAAGCAGTAGAAGAGTATACAGATTTTTTAACAAGAAAAATAATAGATAGAAAACCTTATGTGCAATGTATTGATGAAGATTTCCCCAAGAATGTGTTTGCGGATCATTTGGCCAAGTATGTCATAACACAGTCCGTGGATGAAAGTAAAACTGTGTTATGCAACACTAGTGAGAATTTAGCATGTAATGTGAGCTCACAGAGTTATGCAGATATTGGTAGAAAAGAACAATGTGTGATAAAGAAGCAAGAGGCTGAGAAACAAAGTAATGTTTCTATAATTGTGGAACAACAACAGATGCCTTTGAATAATCCGTGTAAACTTCTTACTCCAACTCATTCTGTTCAGTTTTTTTCAGAATCTAAAGATTGTTGGCAGGAACAAAAAGGACACAGGTTTGCTTCAAAATCGCCACCGCCTTGTTCCACTGTGACTTTTGCCAGGCATGTTCTAGAGGACTTCACTGACACAGGAAGCTGCTCGATAACATACTTAAACAAGCCCTCAAAAAAACGTGATACTCGGAAACCATCATCAGGCCCTTTGACTCACAGGCAGGCTGATTGTTTTCTGCATACAAACAGCTTTTCTTCAGTGGTGTTAGGCAGTGAAGATGCTTTGCAGATGGAAGATAAATCAAGTCTCAAAGATGGAAATACCTGTGTAATGCCTGATACACCCCCACCGACTCCTTTAGTACCGTGTCAAAGTAGTTCTGAAAGAAACCTAAGAAAACTATCTAAGAAACTCAAGGGAGAATTAGCAAAGGAATTCGCACCTGCAACTCCACCTTCTACACCATACAATCCGTCCATTACTAGTTTGTCTGAAACTGAACGTGACTCTCTGGAAAACGAGGAATTTATGTTGAAACTCATGCGGTCGCTTTCTGAAGAAGTGGAAAGTAGTGAAGAGGAAGATCATTCTGAAATGCCAGTCGAGAAGGAGGAGCGTTCAGAAAAGACAATTCAGTATGCCGATTGCTTAGCTAGCCATATAATTTCCATAGCAACTGAAACGGCTGCTTCCCATTTAGGTTGTAAAACAAACGAAAGAGAAGCTGATAGGCAGGTTCAGTTAGGTATGCAAAACAAAAGTTGTGGATATACTGCATTTATAAATATCCCAGAAGAGACGTGCAATTCGTTGTGGAATTATGCAGGTGATGTGGCAGGAAAAGTCATCAACGAGGCCAAGAAAATAGTGAAATCAAGGCATTGTAAACTGTTGAGGTTGAAGCGGGTTAACTGTCAGGTGGATTGCCTTTATCTGAGAAGAGGCGATAAAGATTATAGTTCAAAAGAACAGTGCACTCCCGTGCGGGACCGGTGGCCAGGGGAGACGGATTCATCTGTACTTCCTTTACCGCAAGTTTCAGGCATGACAGGTTTGACTTCCAAATACCCAAGCTGTGAAAGTGTGACGGATGAATATGCGGATCATATTATTCGAGTTTTGAAAAGAGAAGGTGGCGATGCTGAACTGTTAATGGATCAATATGCTAGCAGACTTGCTTACAGGTCTATCAAATCAGGCTTACAGCAAGCTGCTAGAAAAAACAAACTGAGATACAACAGAAAGACATTTCCTGGGCAAAATGCACAGGTAAATGGTAAGCTGGAGCTGATCAAAGCGGTGAATAAAGATGCGGTACAGCAAGTGAAAAGCAGCATTCATCACTGTGAAGACCAAACGTATGAAAGGAGTATTGGCACACAGAGAACAAAATGCACAGAGTTGTTACATTTTTCAGAATCCCTCGCTCGCAGTATCGCTTGTGATGTCAGGAAGAAATTGAAAATGTCGGGAACGTGTTTGCCAAAGTCTCTAACAGATTCCTGTTTATATAAAAAGACTGAATTTGATGAAGTCACAGGGGATCTTACTAAAACAAGGTTTTCTAGGACATTTCTTCCTTTCTCCCCAGACCATAAACTGTATCATAGTACAGGCAGTTTAAATGAAAATGGCTACAGTGAAGGCATAATTCAAGCTATAGAACAATATGCTAGGAAAGTAGCAGATGATACTCTAGAAATGAGTTTAGAGTCAGCTGTTCTCCGTGTGGCTGAAAACAGAAAAAATGGGGATAGGCTCTCATATACTGAGAAACTGTCTCCTTTTTCTGGAACTGTCTGTAGATGCTGCAGCGTGAAGGAACATCGGTACTGTACAGAAAGTATGTCTCATCATCTACCCGCGCAAGAATCCTCCATTCCAGTGAGGCATTTTCTTCATTCTGGATTAGGTGGTGCCTGTCAAAAATCAAGAGTGTTCCAGCTTGATATTCCTAAAATTCAGGTTGATGTAGAACAGAAGACAGTGTTTTCTGACAAGGGGGCTAATGCGTCTGTAGAGAGAGCAGGAGAACTGAGTTACACGAGTCTGACAGCTGACAGTGGTATTGGACACGATGGAGTCAGTTTTGCTGAAAGCCTTACTACTGAAATAATGACATCAGCTATGACTAATATTGGTCAGACAGTTAACATAAGGTAATATTAATTTTCTTTTATTTGTTCTGTTCTGTACCAGAAAAAGAAAGATTGTTAATACAAACGTGCTCAGAAGGAAATTTTTTTTTTAGAAGTATACACTTTGTTCTGCATGTTTTCTTTGTATTCCCCTGGTGATATTTAAATTATTCAGAACTAGAAAAAAAAAAAAAAAAAAGACTTTTTTCCACCTGTGTGACCTTAAAACCAAGGTTTTGTGGGTATCAGCATGCATATGTTCCAGTAGGTGACTAATAATAAGTGGAACTTATTATTTCAACTTGAAATGCTGTTCTTTTTACCTACACTAGAGGATAGTAGACCGTACAGGTTTTGTTGATCTGTGAGCCGTGACAGAATCCAGGTTTGTTCCCTACCTGTATTTATTCTTCTGTGCTAAAAAATAAAAGTAATTTAATTTGCTTTTGTCAGTAGGACCAACATCTGGTACTGGCCAAACTAGCCATGGTTTTATTTTGATTGTGGCTGTGTTGTGATAGTGTCCTTAGTATTGGAAAAAAACCCACAACCCCTTACCTTCAGAGAAAAACAACTCATTAAAACACACTTTAGCTTATAAAATAGTAACACGATAGCCAAGGAACTGACTTTCAAATTCTTGTGTATTTAGCAAAGGCTAATACGCTGTTTCCTTTAATAGGCCCATAAATAGGAAATACGTGCCACAGTAACTTTGCGGCAGACAGCAACTGTTCTTAAAACAGACAGTGCAGTGATCAGAGTGACCTGAAAGCTCCTTCAGGTCCAAGAGCAATCTTTACTGTGTTGGTTTTTCCAATTTATAGTAATATTTATTTTCCTACTTTTTTGTGTGGGAATTTCTCACACTATCTAGAGGTTTCTTTTTCTGGTTTCTAGAGGGGCATCACGATGACTGATAAAATTGATTTGCAGTGGTTCAGTGTGACTGAACTAAATTTTATACTGTTTGATGTGAAACATGTACATACTAGCAGCATAAAAGTGTTCGTAAGATGTATATTGTTGTGCTCTGCACAACAGGGTTGAGTCCTTATTCAGTGTGTGACCAAAAAAGAAATAATGTGGTGATGTTTTTCTATACCTACAGTATCAAATATGACACTTTTTTCCTGAATCACTTCTTAAAAATATTATTTAAAAA
>VZTL01006926.1:0-39566 GCA_013400535.1 Scopus umbretta
GCTGTCAACCAGCATCCCCAGGTGAAGGCTTAATTGGATTCCATATGTGACCTGATGCTTCAGACAAAAAGTGAAAACCTCTACTGAAGTAATGTGGTTTCTATTAATTTTGAAGGGCATGAAGCAAGTGTTCTTAAACTGGAAAGGTTGTAAGTTTCTGGGGTTTAGGCAAAAAGCAGTATTAAACTGAGGGAATGGGAAGGAAAACTCCCATGTGGCCAGACTGCTCCTCAGCTGAATTTCCTCAAAAGTGGACCGTCTGATATGGACAGTTGTTTTCAGTGAGATATTGTACGATATGCAACTTTTGTCTGACTTTCTGAGTTAACTTCTATGTCTTGAATGATTTCATGAGAAGAGTCAAGGAAACAAAGCAAGAAGTGTGATTAACAATATTTCACTCTATCTGTAAAGAATACTAGGGGTTTTTTTCATTGTCATCTCACTTTTAAGCCATTCCTCCATAGCAATTTGGAGAGTGATAGATGGACACTGGTCTCCTAATACTTTACTTTAAGTGAAGTGTGAACCCTTGTGCCTGATTTCCACAGTTAAACAGAAAAATACAACACACTGGAAATTCAATTTTCAGTCAAGACATAAAACTTCAGAGCATGGGTGGTAATTATAAAATCTACATATCTTTCCACAGAAGTGGAAAGTCCTTATTCCAATGTCTTAATCATCTTGTATTCATAAGTTTTCAGTACTCCTGCATTTTCCAATGGATTTCTTTTAATAATATCTCTCTGATTAGAATGGTCTTTTTGCAAACATGAAAAAAATGAAATAGTTTGTGAGGAAAGTACAATATGACAGTAAATGAAAAAGCAGAATAAAAAAAAACCAAGCAGTGAGGAAGACTGAAATGATAGTTCCTTGGTTGACTTTCTGGAGTTGCCTCCACAAGTTCATTTTCTGCCTGTAAGTGAAACAGACAACAGTGTTTTAGTTAGGCAGCTGGGAAACCAAAATATATGATTTTGTTTTCCCAGAAAAATAATCTTTTGCAAAACTCCATGTGCCCCCATAAATAAATAAATAATAAGCAAACCAAATAGAAGTTAGCAGAATAATTAATCATTTTGTTTTGAGTAAGGGGAAAATTGTAGTTATGCAGGATTTTATTTTTTTTTCAAGGACAGTATTTGTCATGTGTCATTCTAGTCTACTTAAGGTAGAAGACATCATTAAAGCCAAAGATACTTGGAAGCTGAAATGATAATTTTCTTTCCTATCACCTGCGATTTTCTGTCTTCTTGGGTTTTTTTCTAAAGCTAGAATTCAGTGCAACACTCCTGAAAACAGGAGGAGTATCCAGGCATTTTTTTTATTTCATGGGTATCTTTTTGATTTTACTCCTAACTAGACTGAAATCTGTTAGTTTTGCCTTTGGTATTAGTTGAAGCACTAACAGGACATTTTATCAGATCAAATGTCTATCTATCAAACATCAACATAAGATTCCTATTTTTCCCTTGTTTGCAAAAAGTATAAAAAGAGAACTGTTTGTTCAGGACAAGGAGTTATGAGGTATCAGTGACATATTAGTTATACAATCTGTTTCTTTTCTGCCTTATCACTTATTATCTGTACTTACTTCATTTCTCCCCACCACAGAGCAAAAGCAGAATTTTACCTCATTTTCTGCTACACCTAGAAACATTGTCCCCTTACTTCGATGAGATTGGCTGTCGTGAGCCTGAATTAATGACTCTGTATGTGTGTTATGTTCATGATGGACATTAAGTCTTCCAGGTATAATTTTCTGTAAAGAAAAGTCATTTTATTTCCAGCTGAATAGGCACTCTATCATACCACCCAAGTCAAACAAAGTTATTATTTGGCTTTTTGCCAAGTTGTACAGTATAGAAAGGTCATATTTTTAATAGCTTTGTACTCCATGGTAATCAAATTTGTAAGCCTGGAGAAATAAACTACTCTAATATATCAGTGTTCTTTATGCATGTTTAACCACTGCTGTTCTGTTCATATGGTACCCTTCCTCCATGCTGCAACAGCAGAGCAGGCTGTGTTTTACTCTTATCTTGGTTATTAACTTTGTACATTAAGGTATCTCATGCTAATCATATAAAAGCAGCAATAGCTAATTTGAACTATTCTTACTAAACTCTGGTTTTGAGAACAAAACCAAAAGATACTGTTCTCAGTCAGATGTCTGCTGATAGACAAAGTTACATTACTGTAAACCTGCGTGCACGTAAGTGTTAATAACTTGCTGGAATCAACAATAATTAGAAAGAACACCTGCTTTTAAAAGTCATTTTTCTTCTGGTTGACTGGGCATTGCATTTGCAGGAAATGGATGCTGATTACATGCAAATGAAATTTCTAAGGTTTTCTTGTGTTTCATTTTTAAAAATAACCATGTCCTGTTGTGCATCAGGAACAATCCAGCTTGGTTATTGTTCAGCAGCACCTGCATGTCAAAAAGGAGCTGTGAAACCTTGAAAAATCCAGAGGAAAAGAGAAAATTTTGCATCAGCACTTGGGCTATCTATCTTCTTAAACATTAGATTAACCTGAGGTTTTTGTGATTTTATAATAGCAGTTGTTATGAATTGGCTTAGAGTCAAGGTACAATCTGACTGGTGAGAGGAGATGAATTATTAACCTGTAACACAACGGCTGGGAATTGGGGCTGCCAGACAGGACTGTTAGTGCAATGTGTATTGATGGCTTCCTGATGATGAGCTTTTTGTCTCAGAATAGCTGAGGCTAGTTGTAATAGCCACACTGCTTTGGTAATGATACCTTTCTTGGTCATTACTTTAATTGACCTTTCCCTTTTTCTTTCTTGAATTTTACCTCACCTGCAATTTGGTGGTCTGAGTTTGAAGTCTACAACCCCTGGCCATGCTTCTTGACCTTGACAATAAGGCAAGACTCAGATCCTAACCATTATCTTAAATAGTATCTCTTACATTTAATTGCTAAAGATGGTACTAAATGCCATTTAGTATTTAGTCAGAAAACCTAAGCAATATTGTCATGGAGACTGAAATCTTCCTCACCTGTTACAGATTTCATTGCTACAGTGCACTACTAGAACTGGGCTTTATGTTTTGCCTATACAACATATGCTACAAAAATTTAATCCAAATTACCTAAAAATGTTAATTTAAACTGGATTTTTAAACCATATGATGTAAATCCCTTATTCAAAATCAAAGTGGTCTTTATTGGATTTAGCTTAATTCACTTTGGAAGTGTCCATATAGAATTGCAATACATTTTAATTATCCAACTTCAAAAGCTTATTCAATGTAATTTCCTTGAGCATCACTTGTACTGTCCTCTTTCTAGAACATGTTCTCTGCTAAAAAGTCTTACTTTGTCAAACCGGTGCTTTTCATAAGAATTAAAAGAATCAGCAACATGTTTTAGCTCTGTTGAATAGTGCTTGCCTCGTGACTGAGTTTCATTGTAAACTATTGTAGAACTCAGGACTCACGTCTGAAAGACGCACATTGCTGTCTGCTCCAGCATGATCTAAGCCCTCTCCTATAACTCTTTCACACAGCAGGAAACCCCAGCCCAGCAAAGCACGCTGCTCCAAGCACAGATCTGTCAGCTTGCAAGTGCAATGGGCTGGAGGCCCTGCTTTGCATTTTGAGTAAGTAGGTCACAAAAGCAATGGCTTTTGTGAAGTCAGCCTGCATAACTTAGGAGATTATCATTTGTAGAGAATTAAACGGATGCTTCAATATGTTTGACAAAGGTTCTTCAGAAGTAGAGTCTTTGGGTGTGCATTGAGAAATGAGGAAAATGTCATGCATTTTGATTTTTCACTCACTTTTGTCTTAGCTTTCCAGTTTGTAGCCATCTTATCTTCCAATCACCATTTTTTCTTGCCAGCTGAAACTTCTGAAATACAGCCCCAAATGCAATGCTTTTGGTTGAGAGGCATTTTTTCACTTTCTTTGAAAAGAAAGTTGTTCCTGCACCAACTTATTCTAAGGTAAATTTCAGTTTCAGCTAATTATCAACGAGTAGCTTCTGTTGTCACATAGAAAAGAGGATTTAACTGAACAGAAATAGCGGCAGATTCTTGATGTTTGAAAACAGGCATCACAAGATTTTAACACATATGAAATGGTGTCATGAGTATAATTACATTTAAATTTCTGTGTCTTCATGTTGCCATGTTCATAACAAGGTCACCATCACCTTGGTGCTGACCAGGTACTGAGCATCAAAAATCATTCTCTTGAGATGCAGTTACAAACATTTACAAGACCAGATTTTTTTCCTGAAAGTAAATTTAGACTTGTACATCTTTGATCCAGCAAGAGGTACTTCAGGACTGTATTGAAATCTTTGAAGAGGTAACTCATTTTTCCATTAAGATAGGGGGAAAGCGCCTTCTGGTGCTTTTAACAGAATGAATTAGATCTCCGAGTAAAGATTTGAATTGACAAAAGGCTGATTTTAAATACTTCCTCTGTATCATACAGAGGGGTCCAGGTTGTGACTGCTCTGCAGGCAGAATGGTTGTGTACAGCCAAACAGTCCATGACACTGACACATCACTCGTGTGGCAGCTCCATTCTGAATGAGATGATTGATTGCAGTCCAATTGCAAGGGATATTGTGCATAGACTCAGTGTGTGGCTGCAGCCAGGCAAAAAAATTGTAGCTTCAAAAGTTTCCTCTTTTAAGAAGTGTAGACTCTGACTTACTGGTTAGGCTCTGACTGTATGATCAACATTTGATGCACTCATCTTTGGGAGCAAATCCGGTGAAGACAAGTGTTGGGATATCTTACATTTTCATATGTTTTGATGTTTCTCTCCAACGATGTCTGTGTATCTGTTCCTTATTGACCCATGTACCATACCTGAAATGTTACATGATGTCTCTGCCTTTCCCCCTGGTTTAGTTCCTGCTATTTCTCCTCTCCTTGGACTGGCACTACAGGACAGGAATGGCACATAAGCAGCTAGGAGGGGTTTTGCACATTGGTGATGTTACAGTCCCGGTACAATCAGTAAACAATTGGACTGAAATCACGATGTCATGATGGCACTTTTAGTGCCACCCAGCAAAGACCTCTGGTGTGTTACGGATGCCAGTCTCAACCAGAGAGACTTTACATAATAAAACAGAAATAAGATATTCGCTGAAACTTTAATCCAGAAAAGTCTCATCAAAAGCCAGCTGAGATCTTTACCTGCTTACGAGTGCAGAAAACAAGGGACTTCATTCACTCTGTGCAGTTGTTATACTCATGCAGCAGCTGAAGCAATGAGACAACTGCAGGCTGCTCTCCTAGCTTGTGGTCTGGGACTCCTTTAAACCACACAGCATGTTTGGTGCAGTGCCACACCAACCTTTTGGCCCTTAAGTCACCAAGACAATATCCCAACATAGCAATGTGAAGATCTCAAAGCCAGAGCTTTATCTTGGTGGCTGGAAATGTTTTTGGTTTTGTTTTTTTGGTGTTTTTGTGTTTGTTTTTTTTTTATTTTATTTTAGCAATTGTCAAACTTAGCAGGGAAGGAGCTGTAATTCATAAGCAGTGCACTGTCTGCACTCTGCTAATTTTAAGAGTGGTCAAAAGATTGTCTGGAAGCCATGGAGGGAAAGGACAGCAAAAGAAAAGGGACATTAACCTAATTAAGTCAGTAAAGAATAAAGGAAGGCCACATGAATGTTAAAGTCTATGTGACAACATACCTTTTCTTTATATTCCCTTTAAAGTTAAACAAGGAATGTATCATTGGAAAAACAGGTTGATTATCTGTGAAAACACCAGTTAAGCTTGAAAAGAAATATTCAATGAGCATAAAAATCACAAATGCATAAATCCTTAACTTTGGATTATATGAAAAGGAATCTAGCGTTGCATTTTTCTGCCTCTTACAAACCCTGTCCCATTAAGGGTGGTTCCAAGGAACAGATTGTGGGGAAATGAAAAATGAGAGGTTTGAGTACAGCAGGAGGTTAGAAGGTAAGCACAGGGACAAATAAGCAGGGAAACCTGCTGCAGGTCCCAGCAAGATGGAAAAACTGGCAGAACTGTGTTCATTACATGATAAGAACCCATGGTGTGGGCAGAGACTTGGTGGAGTACAGGGAGGAGTCCTAAAACTTAGGATTTCCAAAGCCACTGGAGAGGATGAATGCGTGCTCAACCCTCTAAGGCTGCTGCACAGTCTTTGATCTTAACAGCTTGATGTTTTATCTTTTTTAATACCTGTAATATAGTCTGCAGTCATTGTGCCTGAAACAGCTTGCTGTGGTGTGGAAGGCCGGTGCCCAAAGTCAGCCTCCCCTCTACGCTTCCTTTTTCTTACTTTTACCTTGGGTCAGGTGGCAAAGGACAAAGCGAAAACAGTAACTTATATTAAATAACCGGCACATACGACTTTCCAATAGTTCAGCCATATGTCAGGCATGTTCTTTGCTGTGCCTAGTTCTGAGCCCATTTTCTATGGCTTGTGCTGTTGTGGGTGTCTCTCTCCGGTGGTACCTGTCCAAAAGCAATGTGAATTAAGGCAAGGTGGAGGTAAAGGGGAAGGAGTGGTGAATACAGATATATGTTGAAAAGCTAGCATGCAAATAATTTTCCATGGTGCCAAATCCGTAGTCCCATGCATGTTAAAGGTCAAGGTCAAATCCATTGCTAGTGTATTTTACACAACTGCATTAAAAAGTTGTCTGAACAGAAAGAGAGGATGCTGTCAACAATGTCAGGAGCAACCTGCCCCTGCCTCCCCCAAGCACTGAGAAAGGCAGAGTTTACAGCACTGTGCAGCTATGCAGCTAATTGTTTGCCTGTAAAAGACTGATAGACTGCATGATAGTGCAAGTGATGTGTATCTAAACCGAAAGAGTAATCACCCTAGTGATTCCTTAATTGCATCCATTTGTACGACTAAAGAAATAAGTTGTCCTCTTAAGATTTCAGGCAGCATTGTGTAGCACTGGCATCCCATGTATGCATTTCATAGGGGCACAGACTCCAGCCCAGCAAAAAGAGTAAGTGCGAGATCCGGTAAGGAACTGTCATACTCTGAAGTAATCAGTGAACAAAGCAAAATATGACTTGTGCTCTCATCCAGCACCAAACTCAAATGTCGTTATGGATGTACTTCTAATTGTTTGGATCACAGGAGGTTTTGCTGAAACAAGCGCTATCTGGGAAGGACGTATTCGTGTTTACAGGCATCTGAGAAACACACAGTTACAAAATGGAAAAGGTAGAACAAAGGAAGGGCGGGGGGGCAGGGCAAGCTTTCTTGTGCTTGGTTTCCCTTCCTTTTCTACTTAAATATTTGTATTGCAACACTGAGACAGCAAATGGTTAACAGCCAAAGACAAAACCCGCTGTGACAGTCAGGTCTCTGTGCAATCATCAGCAGAACTAGCTATTCTAGCCAATTTAATAGCTTGAAAATAAACTCATTAGTGGTCTTTTATCAGTGGAAAAAAGTCTATTAAATCCGGATGTGTGAAGAAGCAGTACGGAGGCTCATTTCCATCCCACTTGTGACCTGAACAAATCAGAGAAATGCTTTTCAAGGAACAGGGTCAGGCTTGACTGCAATAAGATATTTTCTACACACAGCACCCAACTTGTATCTTTCCTTCAAGTTTCTGATGCAGTTAATTTTAATTTACAGTCTATTTGTCACTCTCACATCTCTCCCTCTCACCCCCTTCCCAGCACTGCTGTCATCCATAAACATATGGGCTGTTTATACTTTATAAAGAGAAAATGTACTACAGTCTGTTGGATTTCTTGATATACCTGCCCAGTGATAGCTCTCTGACAGCTCTAGACTTGACTTCTCACTGACCAAGGCAATAAGTAAAGATTCAGATCCTCATCTGCAAACTAAGGACCGCAGCAGAATGATGCTGATTTATATCATCTTAGGATCTAGCCAGAGCTATGGGCAGAGGCAAAATATACACCAACCTCATTTCTCCCCCTTTGGAGAACAGAAAGCCAAATGAGAAGTGGCTGAGATGTACTTCTCCCGAAAGAGGCAAAAACATTTTTTATGTCAGGATATCAACATTGCTCTGGGATTATGTCTTAAAATTATCTATAAACAGCTGTTTCTATATTTTTTGTTTCTGACATGATGCACAATGCTGAGTGAGCAAACTAACCTAAGACTAAGATACACATTTCTCTCAGAAGGTGGTGTATTTGTGGGATAATGCTGTAAGGCAGCTGTCTACCTTTTAGCAAGTCCACAGGGAGTTTTAAATATTTAGCCTCTTGAGATGAGCAGTTAAGGACTGCTGTTGTCATAAATATTCAAAAAACATCTCATGTCTTGGCATGAATTAGTTTTTTCTCTTTATAGGACTAACTCTAAAAACAACTGCTTCAGACACTTCTGAAACACTGTATTTCCACAACGAGTGATACTATCGTTCCTAGAGAGCTGTACACTGTCACTGCGTACATAGTGAAATAACAATCTTTTCAACACTGTATGGGAAAGGCTGTTTCACTTTTTCCTTGCAACTCTTTGGTCAAAAGTTAAACTCATAATGGAATTAAATTATTTTTAAAAATTTAATTCCAGACATTTTATGCACATGTATTTAAACTTACATTACTTAATAATATACTAGGATTACTTAATGGCCTCTCATCCTGCCCTGAAACATAACCCTATTATTCCAGCCTTAGCTCTCTTATAAATTGAAAATCCCGGCTATGGTAAATTCCTTTGAAATGATGCTGGGATTTTACAGGGAGTCTGTGGGCTAGTTTGAGACCACCAAACTCATTTACTGTTGTCTGTTAAGCCAGGCATGAATCACAGATCTCTGGGGTGAAAATTCACTTTATTAACCCCCTGGGTCACCCAGCTACCAAGGCAACGGCTTTCTGCAATGAGTAACTCCATAACTAAGGCATCAGCCACATGAAATCCGAATCCCTTGATTAGAACAGGGGCTGGTAAACCTCAGACCGGGCACATAAATACTTCCCAGAAGTTTGTTTAGCTCTTAGCAGAAGCTGTTCTCCTTCACTTGTTTTGAAAGGAACAAAATTGAATATTGTTCCCCAGCCCACTTTGCCAGCCCACAGCCAGCCTGATAACTTGATTTGCGTGGTCCCAGCCTCACGGCACACTGCAGCAATTCTCCTGTCATTGCTTTGTGTGCTCCTTCTTGCACGCCCCTGTCCTGGGGGATGCCCATCAGCCCAGGAGGTCTGGACATGTTATTGGCATGTCTTGTAGGTGCTGTAAGGTTTGCTGAGAGCCTAGCATGCACTTTGTTGTGCATCAGCAGAGGAGATGCAGGGGATACTTTATCTCATGCAGTCCAAAGTTAAATAAATTTGGAATTAAGACTAAATATTTATTTAATATTAAAAGCATTTAAGGTAAGGTAAGCAGAAATCTTATTTACCTAGGAAAAAGGTTCCACTCTGTTGGATCTTCTGAAGTGTGGTTTAATTGCTGCGTCTCTCTCAAAGGCGTAAAAAAGGTCATAGAATTACAAGAATATGGCAAGCAATTGTAACAGAAAAATTTTGTTGAACAAATAAGTGTCTGTCTGATTTAAAGTGTTAAGATTTGTATCCCTGTGCAGCAGGAGATGTCCTGCAGCACAGGCAGGCTCTGGTGGAGCACTCTTAGGCAGGTACCATTATTACAGAGCATCACTCAATCTGCTTTCTTGCTGAAGCTTTTGACACGCTGTAAATTTGTTTGTAAAATTCCACTGTGCTTTGCTTAGCACGTCTATAGGCTGGCAGATGTGTGCATTTGTTGCTGAGAAGTAATTTTATGTTATCTGAAGTCCCATTTTAATGTTTCAAAGTCTTTCTCCACACATCACTGGGAAAGTTAAACTCTCACAAAGCAAGGGGAGAGAGACATTTAAATAACACGCATACAGATAACATGCTGGCTTTTATTCTTTGTTCTCAGAAAGTATGCACTATACAAGAAAAGAACATGGTCACCTATCCCCTTACTGGAGAAACTGTCATTCCTAATTCATTTATACAGGGTACTTAAGATGCCTTGAGCAAACTAAAATAGCTTTAAAGGAAAAATAATCTAGTTCAACGGGTGAAAACTGGGGTTGGGTTTTTTGTTTTGTTTTTTTTTTTTCTAGAACTGTAAAACACTTGTTAAAGAAAGAGGTTGTGCTGCTTTTGTACGCCCATTCGGGAGGACTGTTAATAAAATCCTTTGTGGTGTTTTCACATCCCTATGGTGGGAGTATGGCAGCACAGCCAGCTACCAAGCACCGACCAAGCCAAAGTGATGGGGTGGATGATCCTGTCATTGCTCATGCTTGGTTTGGGTCTGGACTGGGCAGCACTGTGCAAAGTGAAAGGTGACGTCCTGCTGCGCTGGGAGGCAGAGACCCTCGTCCTTGTCCAGCGGCAGGAGGGACACCCAAGCCACCCAGCCCCGATGGTGGCAGGGCAGCATTGCCGGCTTTGGATGTCTCCTGATAAAGCAATCATGAAATGAAGGAGCAAGTCCTCTGCACCCAAGAGGGAGGACCAGGCAGGGTTACGACTACTGAGAGGTGAAACTGCTCAGGAGTGAGTTTCCATTAATAACTCTCCAGGACATTATCTGTCGGCCCTGCCTGAACTAGGCATGTTGAGCAGACACCTTGAAGGGCAGAATTTAACCTCTTCTCTGCAACAAAGTTGTTGAAGAGGTGTGTGTTGTCTGAGAATGACTTGTCAGCCTTGTCTTCCTTTCTTCTCACACCTCAAGGAGTCCTGTTCCTGTGGCTTTTTGTGTTGAAGGATTTTCACTTTGTTGCTCTGTGAACAGAGATTTAAAGCAGTGAATGGGGACACTAGTGAAAGTACTTTGTAGAAATCAACACACTAGTTTGCACTAAACTCAACAACTTAATCATTTTTTGGAGGGGTAGAAACACAGTACTGACGTGCATGATGGTCTTATGATATATACTGGTTCTTATGAAATATACTGCTCTCTGTCAGCTTGGTGGCAATGTCAGTGTGCTACTCTTCAAAATAACAGTTGAGATTAATTATTGGGTAATGCTTCAAAGTAGTAACCCTTCTTTATGTGGCTGGATACTTTCAAGAATACTACAAAAGTGTTTCTAATGGTTGTACAGTGGTATTTAATGATGTTGTTGTATAACAGTAACGTCACTATTTGTAGAGTTTTTTCCTACAACTTCTAAAAGCACAAAGAATTTTTAAGGGCTAATTTCTGTCGTATGTATTCATAGAAAAGATTTGGACTTTTGTCCAGAAAATGTATTCCAAGGAAAAGTAATAGCCACAGTCAATTTTGAAATTGCAAATGTAAGTAAAAATAACAAAATCCCAAGATGTAAGACTTTCATTGCTTATATTAAAGTTCTGTAAATATGTCAATGAGGGAAAAGTTCTTTTTCTACTAAAGGAGAACTGTGAACTTACATGACTTCTCATGAAAAATCTCTAGATATTATACTTGCTGTAAACAAAGCTATTTAGAAGCAAGGTGAACACACTGCAGTGTTTATTTAGGGATGAAAAACATATTCCAAAATTCTGTCCTGGCATCAATGAAGAAATATTTTTTGGCAAATACTGAGATAAATGCTTTTTAGAAAAATAACAGGTAGTTTGTCCATATACATATTTTTTAAAAAATCCAGACTATGTATAAGTAGCATCTCTTCATTTTTTTTATAGATTTGCAAATCACCCTGCCAGAGAACATCGTGTGGATATTTAGAGCTAGACTTCACAACATAGCTAAGATATTTCCTCTGGTATCTCACCCCAAAAATACATTAAGTGAATCTTCCCAGAAGTCCAGGCCAGTAATTAGCCCTGTAATGTTATCTTCTTTGTAAACATAAGTGGTCTGTATAAGCTAACATAGCTTCACTGTTACACAGGTTGCACAGGTTGTACAACACCTGTTGTGCAGATTAATATGTGTTAGATAGCAGCAGGAGAAAAAAATGGGTATTTTTCAGACAAAAGTCTTTCTGGGTTTTATTTGAATCCTCTGAGAAACTGTATTAGGTTTGTGTGGCAAGGTTTTGGTAGCAGGGGGGCTACAGGGTGGCTTCTGTAAGAAGCTGCTAGAAGCTTCCCCCATGTCTGATAAAGCCAATGCCAGCCTGCTCCAAGACGAACCTGCCACTGGCCAAGGCTGAGCCAGTCAGCGACGGTGGTAGCACCTCTGGGGTAACATATTTAAGAAGGGTGAAAACACAGNTGATCTCTCCCTGTCCTTATCTCAACCTACGAGCTTTTCTTTCCCCTGTCCAGTTGAGAAGGGGAGTGACAGAGGGCTTTGGTGGGTGCCTTGCATCCAGCCAGGGTCAACCCACCACAGATACCCATGTTTATACATCATAGCTTTGAGAGCATGATGCTCTTAAAGAAATACATCGTACATAGGCTGACATGGTCATCCTGAAGGTCAAATCTTAATATTTAGTAATTACTGATTTTGAATGCAACCTAGTGTTATTTTAGTGGTTATAATTATGTAAGTGTGTTTATAATTTCTTGTCATATTAGAGTCTCATTATTATAGTAACACCAAGTATGTTAGATTCAAAGATGTTTTCTCCGCTCCCTGTTCTTCTGACCAACTGGTTGTTCCCTGTGCAGTTCAGGACACGCTTAAGAAAATGTACCTTTCGTTCTGCTTTGATGGGGAATGAGCAGAAAACATTAGTCTGCCTGATGAGATGGCATTGAACTGTTGCATAAATCCCCAAACAATGATGAATTCCACCTCACTGTAAAAAAAAAAAAAAAAAGCATCTCATTAGTCCTCTGCTGTCATTTCCTGCAGGTTATCATCTTTAGAGCACTCCTTTGAAGTGTCATATAGCTGGTTTTAAAATAGGAAGAAATTATCTTGGAACTTTTGAAGAATATTGGCATTTTTCCTTTAACAAATTAGAAGCTGAAGGAAGACAATTGAAAAAAAGTGTCTTGTCTCGCCTCCTTGCTCCATCAAAACGCTGTCCTTTAGGCAAGATCTTTCAGGGGTATACTGTCTTCTCACTGTCATCATTTATACCATAGAGAAGCACCTATGAAAAGCTGAGAAAAGCAATGTTTTTCCACCTGTCTGCAGACTACTGTAAGTATTAATATGGTCATGTAAAGATTCCTAAATAAATTACAATGATACTGAAAAGATGACAGTAGCATCTGATAATGACTTACATTTCTGAGACCCCAATGTCAAAAATTTCTTGTTCAGACAGATGAATTTCATAAAACTGTTATAGACAGACACAGAAAATATAGTAGCTGTGACTCTTATGTTCCTCCTGTCTAATAAGACTGAGCTTTGAAATAGTCATTGCATGATTATTTTGATTTAAAGGAAAGAGAGGTTGTATTTTTCCTTTATAGAATTGTCTCTATAGAGGGGCATATTATGTAATGCTGGCTGCATTTAAGGACCAAAAAAGTCTTAAGATAGTATTGATTTAATCTGTCGAGTAGGTTTTCTGTTGCTGTCTTTTATTAATTGGAATGGTCACTACAGCACTGAATGTTCTCCTCATTCCTGAAAATTATTTTGGCATAATGGGTTCACTCTGACTTCAGCCTACCTTTTTATAGCCACTGTGAGTCCTGGGCAGCAGAGTCTGAAAGGCGAGATACCCAGCTCACAAACACGTATCGCTGTACCGGAGGAATGCACAAAGCGCAAACACTGAAGCATGCATCTGTATGACAGTAAATTACCCAGGCGTCGTTTGAGCTGCATCTTTTAGCATCACAGTCTGGCTGGTAAAAAACACACCTGGGAGCACCCATCTCAGAGATGCTGCTGCAGCTGGCAGCCAAGAGCCGGGGGAAAGCACAGCACAGCCTTGAGTGAACTCAGCAACTTCTGAAATAATACTGTGACTGGGACTCCAAGGTTGCTGTCTCCAAGATTGTTTTCCCATAGCAAAGCGGGGACACGTCAGCTTTCAGCTGACTGAAACCCATTCATATATCTCTCCTATTCATTCCTATTGTGCTTTGCATTTTGCTGATGTGTTTCCTACCAGAAGATGTAATGGAGACTGTCTAGAGGAGTAATATAAATAAAATTTTAGCTGTGATTGGAAGCCCAGCACCGGTTTGTGAGGTGCAAGAACAGATGTGGTGCGTTTCACTTTCTATCAGGCCTTTGTTCTATTTATTCTCTTTGCTTTCCTGCTCAGTTAACTTTTAACAGGAGTGAACTCTTTTGAACAAGCCCCTTGTTCATTCATTTTAGTACTTTCATTTATCTCCTGATGCCTGCTGTGGATAGGCAGCCTAAAGATATTTCATTAATGAAGCATGTGAAAATGAACCAAGTGGACAAAGTAAGCTATTAATTAATTTTCATGTTTTTTGGTTATCAGGGTTGTGCAAAATAGTTTGGACAGATTAAGAACACATTTTAACCTTATCCCAAATGCTAACTAAATGAAGCTGGAAGTCAAAGTGTTTAGCAGCTTCTGTAGCACACGCCACTCACATCTGTCTGCTGTGGGTCAAGAGCAACACAAGAACTGATGGCTTTTGGCTCACCAAGCACAAGCCACAAACACTCATCCAGTTGGGGAATATTCACTTGCAATAGCAGAAGGAGGGTCTGTAATCACAGGTAATGCAACTATTAGCAAGTAGCCTTTCATAGTAACATTTGAACAGATCTTTTAATATACCGAGTACAGAGGGAAACTCTATCAGTACTCCTTTGTAGGTTAAAAGGGGACATATATATTAGAAACATTGGTCTTGTAAATGAAAAGAGACTCCGAGATTTGTGAATACTATTTTTATTGTTAAAAACCCAAGAGCGGCCCTATGGCTCCCAGCAGAGGAATGTGGCGCTCAGTCCTGTGTCTCTGACAGTGGCTGGTTGCGGACATGAGGGCAGAGCATGTGCTGCTCTGAACAGTCCCTCACCACCCACTGACCAGCAGCTGAAGCATTTCCCGAGCTAGACGTAGTGTTTTGCACCACTGCAGGAATAACGGGGGAAAAAATATGTTACATAAATGACTTAATTAGTGTATATAAATTGTCCTGCTTAAGATTAATTGGTATGATAAAACCACAGAATCCGTTGATTTCAGAGATCTTTTGAGTTTACTGTATAAATACTATTCTTTCTAGAGTTGCCTTGGTGCAGTTGTCCCAGGTTTCATCTGATTTATGGGTCCATTCCTGTAAGCACTAAGGGCCCTCCACTCATAGTTAATTGAGTCCAAGTCAAAGTCAGCACCCACCAGCAGCATTTAGCTGCTAATCCCAGTCCCTGTGATCTCTTGTTTTCTTATTCACTGTATGTTTCACTCCTTTGCCTGGATTCCAGTTTCAGAAAACTCTTCCGTACTGTTCCTCCTAACCTACCTCCTGAATGACACAGAGTGTCTCAGCATCTCATTTCTCTACATTGCACACTACTTTTAGAGTACTGATCAGACCTGCAGATCTTCCCCTGCACAGAAAGCTGCTCCTATTTAAAAATCGGTTTGGATACTGTTTTCAACCTCTTGAAAGTATGTAATTTTCCATTTTTAGTGTATTTTATTTTCCTTGAACAAATGCTTCAGTATGGGTCCCTATTCCCCTCTTACTGTAGGTTACTATTTAATGAGCTTTAATAAGCTTAGGTGCTGAGAGAGAGAGAGAGAGAGAGAGAGAGATATTCTGCTTCCTACATTTAATATAATATGTTGCCATGGAGATAAGTTCTTCTCTATCTGACAAGTGACAAATAAGCCAAAGAAGGCATTGCCAAAATAGTTCAAAGATTGGAAATGTGGCATTAAAAAAATCTTTTTGTCACTGAGCTAAATTATTTATTTTGCCTCTCTTTTTGCTGTTCTATTTTATCTCTTCTCTCTGGAACCAACTTTAACATCCCCACTCCTGCTAACAGGACCGGCAGGTATGTCCCTTTAGAGTCTATCCCAGTTCTGCTCCATGAACTGGATTACATGTTACTCAGTAATGAAACTACTATTTGTCTCCCTTGTCTTGCTCTCTGCTCCCTTATCGACAAAGAATGAAAGGCTTTTCTTCACCACAGATCCATCACTTGTTTTTTCCGTGATCCTGCATCTAGTGGTTCACTGTGCAGCACTGCGGGAATTGTACCAGTTGGGATAACTCACAAACTCATCTCCTTTTGGGGTTTACATTCTCATTATTTTAGCTTGTCCTTGGTACTTCTCCAAACCTCTTTGCCATTGTGTGAGTAACTCCACTGGATTAGCAATTTAGGGTTTTGTTCTTGGGGTTTGCTAGTTTAATTGGTTAGATGGATTGAATAATCCATTTAAAATATCCATCTGTCAGGGTAGAGCTAGGCAATTGCCACCCTCTATGTGTTCAGACACACACACTGAAGCACTGGAGTCACAATTGTTCTCTTTTGCCTTATCAAATCCCTCAGGAGCACTGCCATGGATTTATCCCCTAACACAGCAGTGGGGGCTATGTACTTAGAAAGCACAAGACAAGGTAGTCTTCTCAGCAGTGTAAATGGCATGAATAGTGGGAGTAGTGCATGGAGCTTCCCCGGAGTAAGAGACAGGAATTATGTTGACCCTGAATGCTTTCAATTGACCACTGAGCCCCATACTAAAAGATAAATTTTATTTTTAACATTATCATTCATTTTCACTTTGCAAAGGCTTCTACAAGGGCTGTGCCTTACTGCACCAGTCAGTACCCTGGTTTGTGTCTTCCATCTTTGGTGTATTCACATCAGCACAATTTATTTGTTTCCAAAAAGGACTGACTGAATTTCATGTCTGTCATGCAAATACCAACAGACTTAAGAAAAATTCTGGCTGACAGGAATGCAGTGGTAGCATTTTCAAAACAAAGCACAATGAATCACTAGTTCAGGAAACCTGAAATCCCCTCCTGCCTGGCTAGGAAAGCTCACTGCTCTCTTTATTGCTTATTAATTTATAGAAGACAAACAGGTTTGAGTTGCAGTGAAGTGGTGCTTTTGTAAGTATACAAGGTGTATTTTTCAAATTCTTCAGAAATGTTATGCTAACAGCATTTAAATTTATAGAAAATTTACAAACTCTTATTTTTTTGTTTCTTATCTGAATATTGAGTACCCCCCATTCATATTCTTTTGTTCAGCAGAATAATTTATCAAATACCTCACAAAATAGTACTTTTTTCCCTAGCTTGATGACCTAAGCAAAAGGAAAGCCATATGCAATTTGATTGCTCCATTTTTCTGGCCTCCAACCTAAATTACTCTAAACAAAAAAATTTATTTCATGATTAAGTATTCCTTTGAAATTTGTCTGATTTTTTAAAAAAAATCTCAATGTGCCTCAGGGAATCCAAATTCAAAGTAGAAAAAATGCAACTAAGTAGTCAATGAAGTCCTTAATTTCATGCAAGTATCAACAAAAGTGCTATTCTCTGGTGTTCTCTATAAGAAATAAATGACAGACACCCGAGAATTCAGGAGCAAGGAGGCAAGAACAATAGGATGGGTATATGTCATGTAAGAGGGAAAGAAGAGGATTTCTGATATTTGCATTTAATAGTTCCTGAATATTTTTTGCTTAAAATTAATTAGTCACAGGAAAACCTGGTAGTCCCCATTAGCAGCTATTATTCTAAGTCTTCTTTCAGTTGTGAATGTTCACATTTTTGGAATTGATTTTTCATGTTTGAATGTATCAGTTGAAACCGCTTAGTTTCACTTGGCTTCACGCTAGAGCTATTAAAATTCCTGTTATTATCTTTCTTTGCCATAAATTGGAAGAGATTTGGGAAATATTCAATGCAACTGAACTGAGCTTCTAAAATTAATTTGCTTGTTTCAGGATTTCTTGTGGATGTTTTACAGAAGAATTTGTAAAATAATTATCTAAAATATGTGGGGAAAATATCCTGAATTTTTTTTTCATTAAGCAATGTTGATGTGCCAAAGTAAATCACATTTAACTATTCCAAAATAAAAATGTTGTGTCAGTCAACTGAATTAACTACCTTAATCGTGAAGCTGTATCTGACTGTGATACAGGGTTCTCACTTTAGCATTCTTTTGTATATATTAGAAAATTATTAGATTGGAGTACACACTAGGAAATCATAAAATTTCCAAAATGGTGGTAGAAACAAACCTCATGAGGTCTCCAGTCCAACCTCCTAGTCAAAACAAACCCGTGGCCAACACTGGATTAGATCAGCATGGATATGTCTAGCCAAGGATGGCACCTCCACAGCCTAGTTCTGTCATATTTCACTATCAAGGAGAATTTGGCTCTGTCACCTTTGTAAATCCCCTTCAGGTAGTAGTAGGCTGCTACTAGATCACCCCTTAGCCTTTCCTTCCCCAGGCCAAGCAACCTCAGATATCTAGCATCCTATGCTCTAAGCCCTGGACCATCTGTGTAGCCTTGCGCTGGACTCTCCAGTTGCTCAGGATAACTCCTAAATAGGGGGACAGAAACCTGGGCACAATATTCCATTTTTAGTTTCACCAGCACCAAGTGGAGGTTGGTAGTAACTATCGTGACTTGCTAGTCAAGTTCCTCCTAAGGCAGCCCTGTGTTCATTTTGCTTTATTTGCAATGAACACATGCTGTTGGCTCCCAGTCAACTCAATGTCCATCACTACCCTGGGTCCTCTCCAGCAGGGTTGTTACTCAGCCAGTCAGTTCCCAGTGGGTAGTCCTGCCTGATGCAGAACAGTTCGCTTATTGAACCCCAAGAGATTCTCCAGGTTTTGGAAGGTCTGGTTTCTCCAAACTTTACCTGTTGGAGGACAAGCCAGTCACCCTAATTTGGGATCACTTGAAAGGATGCAATTCTGTCTCGTCATCTGGGCTGTAGAGGAAGATATCACACAATATAAGCCCTGCAGCAGTCTCTGGAATATTTCTGATAAAAAAAGTTGCTGTCATGCAGTCCCCATGATGTAGCACATAGCTTGATTTCGCTTTGCAGAAAGAGTATTAAAGAAAACATATAAATGACATATTCCTAATAATCTTTTACTTTAGGGCAGAATCATTCTTTGTATAACTCTTCTGAATTTGGAAATCATTTTTCTCCTTATTTTTACAAGTAGATAGTCTGTTCTTTCACAGTTTAAAAATAGTAATCAATATTATTAGAAAGGTTTCACTTTTTGTATTGAGAAGTCATAACTGAGAGAACAGAATTGATTTTTTTTTAGAGCCTTGCTAGCTAATAAGTATCATAATTTTCTTCTCATTTAAAGAAATTCTTCTTCTGTCCATCTAGGTACTGAAAAGCTTCTGTGAAACATTGTTAGTGTTTAAGAAGAAGCCTTGTGTATTTCTCAAGAGCTTTACTGCTAGCAAACCACAGGAGTTTACTTCAAATCTGTGCACACTGTGTATTTTAGTATTCACCCTGTCCTAAGGAAATGATCTGGCAACTAAATTGTTTGCACAATTTCATAGAAGTCACTTATGCCAACTCCAGTGTGTATCCCGTGAATATCCAGTATATCTATTCTAAAGTATCATAATTCAGAAAGGGACATATACAGACCAGACTGGAGCAAATGCAAGTCTGAATTAAGTTGACATGTACAGCTTGCATTTTCCCCTGTGCTTGACTTCAGCTGACTTCAGCCATGGCAAGATGCAAACTCATATATTCTTTATTTTTGATAAAGAAAGAGAAGATTTACATAATCAAAGTCTATTGGAAAAAATGTCCAATATGTGGAAAAATTCTACATATCAAAAAAATGAGGCAAACTTTTCTCCTCAGAAATGCAGGTAGAGTTCGGTTTCATTTCAGACCACAGGTATGCAGACCCAGACCTACTGAGACAAGAAGTGGCTGTTTGGCCGGGTTCCAACATTAGTCACAGAACGCAGACTTTCTTGCTGCCTCTGAGGTTATCATTTTGCCAGTAATATCCCTCCTCTTCCCCCAGGAGAGAATGCATCTCCCTCAGTTAGTAAGTACAAATGAGGTTGCCCGATCTTCTCCAGATCTCTCTCTCATTTCTCCCTCTCATTCTCTCTCACACACATGCTTGTCACTTTCTGGGAGCAGGCATGCTCATGACATTTTACCAGTAGCAAAGAGGGCAACGATCACCTTTCACTAAAAATGTTTTTTAGATAGATAACTAATGTGAAGTGTTGACTGCTTGCATGTCAGATGAATGTGTTTTCCTAAGGCTTTTAGAGAGTGAGAATGCTAACCTGAAGAGCCTGTACAATCATGTAACATTTCTTCTTTTGTTTCTTACTGTTTGCTGAGGACAGCAAAGGGAAAGACTGACTTGGTGCTTTAGCCAATACCATAGCCATGAGACAGTTTTACTTCTAGTTTATTAAATCTTCTGGCAGGTTGCATATGTGGAGGGAACTTCTTGGAGAGTGAGCAGGTGGACTTATCCATCGTTGTTTAAAGTTGGCTCAAGTCCTTTTGCAGAACCATTGCCATGTTGTTATCCTGCACAACTTGGTAGCTCAAGGGCTGGACAGTCAGTCCATGTGATTTCTCCCAGGGTTCACTTTCAAGCTCTTTGCTATTTTATATCCACCTGCTTCCTTTTGGAAATGTGGTTAGACTGTAGGACTAGAGCCATCACCACTCTGTCAGTGATGAATAACCAATGTGCTTGTCATTCTCCCCAGTCGTGCCGTGAATGCTTTATGCTGCCCTTAGCAGATGTTCTTTGATGGAAAATTTGCAAACTAGTTAGGATAAAAATCTCATCAGAGAAGGTTTAGTGAATAGCTCTGGTCCCAGCTTCAGGATGCAGTCCAAACATGGATTCTTTGGTTTTTAACAAACACCACTGGAAAGCCCGGAACGCTTCCCTTCAACTAAATTTGAGTGCTCTTCATTAAATATCAAAATATCAAGAGTGTCAAGTTACCCCCTAAAACGTAACTTTATGTAAAGTCTCATCTCAGTCAACTATCTCAGCCAAATCAGCTGGAGTTAAACATCTCAGCAAACTGGTCCTTGGGACTGGGGCTGTAGTCACTTGGGAAGAGCAGCGTGCTCTCTTTGGCTAGTCATGGTCATCATAAATGTTTGTCCTCAGGCTGTCCAAAGTAATCCTGAGGTGTTGAGTGAGCTGCCAAAGACTTTGATTTGGTCCTTAACTTTGTTTCATGTAGTCCCCTGTCATTGGCACTATTTTAGACTTCCAGAATTATGTTAGAAATTATTAGCAAAACCAATCAACACTGGAAGAAAACAGCACTATAATTTTGATGTACATTCTTCCTCTTGTCTCCATGTCCTTCATGCTTTCATAAACCACTTTACCCTATACTATACCTTCATCCAGAGCCTGCTGGATAGTAGGAGAAATTTCTGTAGTTTTACAAACAGTAATAGATTATTACTTATCTTTCACCATATCTTTGAAACAGTTTCCTTCATAAGCATCAAAGGAATCTTTTCATGCATTTGGATCAGAACAAAAGACTTCTGAGCCACCTTTCCTTCCATTTATGTAGGTTTTGCTTTAATACCTGGAGAGCTACCCTTATTTACAGAGGACTAATCAAATGGATTAATCTCCTGCTTAATGTGGTGTTCCTCTTTTACCCAATAATGTTTTCTCATTTCCCTCTGTTTAAAAATAATGATCATAAACATTTTTCTCTGCTGTCTCTGGTGTAGTACTTATAAAAAAGGTATCAGATTTTCACACAGGTGTCATCTTCCTGATGGAGTCTGACAGGGCAATTGTAATTCCCAGATTTGGTAAATATCTTAAAAGAAATTAGTGAATATTAGGTCTGATAAAAAGAGCCATAAACAGTTCTGGAAAATGAACTAGTTTTTAGCTACCAAACAGTTGCAGATGGATACCACTCCATGCTGATCTGCAGGGATTACTCCTGTGGGTGATCTCCACAGGCAGTCTGCTCACCACGTTTCTTGTGGTTTCTGTGATCAAACTACCAGCTCATATTGCTTGTGATGTTGAACTGGGAAAGGACTCCAGAACTTTTAGGGGAATTGAGTACTGGGAGAGTGTAGCTCCTTTGGAAATTCTGAAACTTGGATTTATGTGCACGAGGAGGAACACGGCTGAGATTATCAGTACTCTCCTTGCCATCACTAACCATCCTTACTGTCATTTTCAGTTATAATTTTAGATACCAAAAGGTAACTAAGCCTGATCTCTCTCATCTGTTTACATCAATGTGGTTTTGTTGACTTTCCTTTACAGTAGTGTGAAAGAAAAAATTGATGTATTAAAGAAACATTTTACTCTTCTAATCACACCAGGACAATAATATTTTTAGAGTGACATAGGGAAAAACAAAGAGAAGCAGCATAGCTGAAAGTCAGACTTGAACATTCAGTAGAAAAAAATGAGGCTTGGAATGCATAAAATTTCTGTTTAGGCAAGTTCAAACTAATTTTAAGAACCGTTCACCCAGCTCAACTTTCTTTTTCTATCCCGTTTTCCTTACCAGCTAAAAACAAATATAGCAAACATCAGTAGACCTTGAAAAACACATTAAAATTGAGCACAAGGTTCCTCCTTTCTTTCAACATATATCAGCTAAATTGAAACACCACTATATTTTAAAGATGACAGCTTTCAAGAAAATATGATTATCAAGTTTAATTTTTAAAAAGACTATGTTTTAGTTCAGTCTAAGAAAATTATGTAATTATATACTCCAGAATATATTGTAAAGAACTATTAAAAGACACCTTCAAAACCAAAATACAGTATACCAAATTGTTTAAAGCTCTGCATGTGTGTTGTTTTGTCTTTACATGTTGTTAATTATAAAGTTATAAAACACAAAGAACCTACAGCCAAAGGCATTCATAATGACATTAGATTGAAATGTATACTACTGCATTTGTGAGCACTCATTTCCCTTTTTTATTACTGCTTTGTGGTTATGAACTGGCATTTCCATCTCTGGGAACAGAAAGAGCTTCATATTAATTCCTTAGACCACAACAATAGCCAAGCAGCTCCAGTGACTGCTCAGTACCAGTACCATTAGATATGACATGGCCTTTTGTACAGGAGGATCTGAATTAGAAAAGTAGAAGTTATTCATTGGTCCCAAAATTCAGTGGTGTGGGTAGCTGGCAGTTTGACTAGGCTTCCCAGCTTTAGAAGGCTCTTCAAAATGCACACCTGTGCACTGACCCTCCACAGGAGAGTTTTGTTGCTGGTATGAAGCATACCCATCCATCTGTACATTCATCCCCTGGAAGAACAGGCAAAGAAACTGCCTGTCTTAATCAAATAGGCAAAAAGCATGTCCATCACACAGGGCAATGTGCAGGAGCTGTTTGAAGTCATTAGGGATGGTTGGTGGAGCTGGCTCAAAGCGGCTCCACTCTGATGTTGCTATCAAGACACAGGGTTTGTTTCTCTGAGACTTGTTGATAATCTTCAGTGACGGGAGTCGGTGTGTGTTTTGAAGAAGAGGTACAAAGAGACATACTCTGAATTTCATGGGTCAATACTCTTTCTTGCAACAAGAATTAGTTACAGGAAAAACAGGCCATAAGCGCTAGCTCTTGAGCCTTGAGAAGAGAAGGCTCAAGTGTTTTGCAGAAAGCTGCAAGTTCTGTGTGGGGACTTGGACTCTTCTGGAGTTCAAGGGCTGTACTGTTGTCCTGAGTAGGGTCAGAATTACACATTTGGATTTGCTCTCATGGCCGAAAGATCATAAGGATTATGAAAGGAATGAGACAGATACCCAGCTGGTGCCACGAACAGGTACGGGTACGTGAAAGCCCATAGTGTTGCCTTGATTTACACTGCTCAGAGATTTAGTTCTGAACATAACCACCTTATTAAAATTAGGACAGATGATACCTGCTGAGTCTCATCACAGCCATTGCTGTGCTGCTTAGATATGAAGACAAACTTCACCTCCTTAAATGAGAAAAGCGTACCCTCCCCTGGGGCTGCCCAGCTTCTTGGCAGGATCTGAAACCCTGCCTGTCCTGCCTGAAGCACGAGGCAGCCTTGCTTATGGGCTGTCAGCACAAAATCCTTATCTTCATGTCTCCTCTGTCCCTGCTTGTCCTGTCTGCAGAACATAACAAAAATAGGTTTGCCAAAACTCACCTTGTGCAATGCTTCCATTTTGTTCTGATTTTGGCATGAAAAGCCCTCTTTTCCTGAATCCCATAAAAATTGAAGAACAGTTTAAGTTGTTTTTATTTCTTCCAAAACAGGCTGAAATCCCGCCTTTCCTCCTGTCTGAATGAGGGTTTGGGACATTAGTCTAACTGAAAATTGTTTGCGAGTTACTGTGTTAACTACCTAGAAACATAAGTTTTGACCATTCATTCTTCCAGAAGGTTGCTAGAAGTTACTGCATAAGCATAGGCCAGCAAGATTTAATTCCATTTTCAGGAACTTTTGTATTTGCTCCTTCCAAAGCAATTCAGTGAAAAATGTGACAATATCATAAGCACTGAAAGGCAGAGATCTGATACTTCAGGACCAAAGTATTTCTGCTAAATTTTACTAAAATATGGCTTTGATGGATATCATGACTGAAAACTGCTATATGACTGATGGCATTTCAATGGTGTCTGTGAAATGGAAGGACCTAAGGCTTCAGATCATCCATCATGTACAGATGTTTACTGCAAGGGTTCCCATTCCTATAAAGTATTTTGCCTGGGTGGGTTATAGTTGGAGGACGAGCATTCTCCATGCCACCCTGACTCAGAGCTAACTGGAGAAACTCAGCGCTGCCAGTTCTGATGCCCTACACAAGTTCTATGTTTATTTTAGAAGTGGTAAAGCGTAAAAAGAAATAAAATGCTGACACAGCTGATGCAGACAGGTCCCCTGTCTTCTCAAAAATCTGCACTAGAGGAGTTCACTGGAGCTCACTTTGGCAGTTATGTTTTGCACTTGGTTTAGTCATGGCAGGATCGTTTTCTGGACTCACTGTTGAGGTTAGGGAAGGTTATGGACTGGGAAAAAAGTTAAACGTTTCTTTTCCCCTATGAGAGTTCTAATGAGAGTATTTTGTTACTGAGGAGTAAGGTACTGCTAATGAAACATCACTGATGATCCACTAGGGACTATGCTGTTCATATTGATGCTCATGTAAGGGCTTAGATGACTACACTGATAGGCCTAAGATAAGCACGCAGTATGAGAGCGCACAGATAAGATATTTGCCTTGTTATTTTACTATACTGTGTTTGTAATAAGTTGTGCAGTGATATTTAATTTGCAGTTACTATGCACAAGTTTGATAGATTCTGGTTATCCTCTGTAAATAGCAGAGTACACAGACAGGGCCAGACTTAGACAAAAAAATCAAGGGATTATTTGGGACCCTGCAGGCCTGTCCAGTCCATCCAGACCAGTTTCCTGACCATCAGATTATTGCGTGGTACCTGGACATGTACCCACCTTACCTGGTCATATCTCTAGGTGGGGTGAACTTTCCTGTAGAGGTACAAGGATGCCCAAAGACGCAGCAGCTGCAGAGCTGAGGGCTAACCTTCTCCCACATGTCTGTTGCTCTAAAGCAGAGACTAAGCCAAGACCTCTGCCCCTAGTTTGGGACATGTGGCACCAGCTGTGAGAGGCAGGAACTTGGGGATGAGTGTGATGGGGATGTGGTGGGGGACAGGAGGGTGAGGAAGCAGGGGCCCAAGTCATGGCTTGAGGACTCAAAGTGCAGCCAAGAGTGATGCAGGTTGGGATAGAGGAGAGGACAGATGACAGCATGAAGGGAAGACACATTTGCATTTTTAGGTCCCACCTAGATCCTAAATTTTCATGGACTCCAAAATGTCTAAGGCCTACCCTGAAAGTAATTTTCAAGTATTAGCTTATTTTAATAAGGACACGTGATATTACAGTTCAGTAATCTAGACATTCACCTGGGGGTGAAGTTAAGATCATGTGTTAAACTTTCATGCTGTCATGTTGAAGCAATATTTTTACCAAGGGGATTTGTATTTGCCTGAGTGACTCAAGATGGCACGTGGCTGAAAGTACCTCAGCTTCATTCTTTTCTCTAACACTCACTAGCCACCAATTACTCACTCTTTTAAATACTGTATGTACTTAAGAAAAAATACTGCTTCTTAAGAAAAAATAAAACATCCCACTGTTGCTATAAGACATATGAAAAAATCATTGCTGTACAAACTCAAAAAGCACAATATCTCACCTGATCAGAGCCTGCGTGTGCTTCAAGCTCTCAAAGCAAACAGCTCATCGGTGTATACCTCTCCTAAAGAAATTGTAGACAGGACCATTTAAAGAGCCTGAGGCATTTTTAATAAATTATTAACTTCAGAGAAAAATGCCTTTGCCCCAACTCAGAGATGTAGATGTGACAAAGGTATATAGGATCAGATCTCCCCATGGTATTGCCCCATTCTCAATTCACAGCTTTGCAATCTTCACAGCACATGCCATCTTTTGCACAGTGCAGTTTCATGACACTATCCGCCTAGTCCTGTAACAGGTATTGCCATTGCTACTAACAGGCCATGGGCTCTACTGAGTTTGTAAGGCCTCAGGACTGAGGCTTGGTAAGTTTGCTCTGTCTGAACTCCTGACCTGCCTGCAGCTTTGTTTTCCCTGGTTTAGCTGTGACAGCAAGTTCTCTAATTGACCAGGTAGATACGGCTAATTTGTTTTACTTTTGTTTATCTTTGTGTGGTACAACCATAGCATTATATAGATAGCAGTAACAAGCAGTTATGCTGTATAGAATAAGATATTTATGGCTCTAACACAGCAATGCGATGCAGAGAAATGCAGACTTGCTATGATAGCAGAGGCTTTGAGAGGGAGAGACAGGATGGGCACAGAGGCATGCAGGCATGGGGTGATAAGATACAGGGCACAGGTGTTCACTGGGGTCCCCGTAACTATAGACAGCTCAGTAGTGGTCAGTTAAAGAAATGCAGACATGGAGATGGAAAAATTTGGTTTTAGGGGTAACTCAGAGAACACAGAAATAGTATCTAACATATGCAAAAGGCATCATGTAATGAAACTTGGATGTGTGGAGTTGCAGACCAGCAAAGAATAGTGTAAAAGCAATGGTGTAAAAGCATGTTACCAAACACGTAAGTGCATCATGGAGCAAAGAAGGAGAAACTTCATGGACATCATGCTTGCTCTAGTGCACAATGTTTAAAAAAGTTGTGCATCACAGGAAGGTGGAAATATATTACTTTGTTTTGCTTGTAATCCTTGTTCAGTAATCCTGGCATATTCTGCCTTTAGCATTAAAAACATAAATACTGAGAAGCTGGTTTGATTGAACGTGATCTAGAGTTCTGTTCTGCTTCAGTGTTGCACTAGATGGGAGTAAAGTCAGGTAAAACAAATGTTTGTTTGGTATTAATGAACAAAAATGTCCCCTACTTTGGCACAAGAAAAATAAAACCTGAATGGCAAATTGTTGAATATTTTTCTTTCTAGCGTGCCATTATGTATGGACCCCAGCCTTAAATTTATATGGTAGTCTTCATTATGTCTGAAACAGCATAGTTCTGTTGGTATAACTCTTATCTTTCATAAAGGAACAGGAATGAGAAATTTGGCTTAATTGCATAGTTTCAAGTCAGAGCAGTGTTTCTAGCATCTAAGTTGTGTTAGTCAAGACATCCCAGGATCTGACAGAGCGAAAGAGGCTATTAATTTTTCTTCTAGGTACTAAATTGGTACAGATGTGAGATACTCGCAGTGTAGTTCAGTATCTGCTGTGTCTCTGGCATGTCTCTGAAATCCTTCCCCATGTGGGTCTGCATACAGCTGGGCACGCAATGTAGCTTTGACTGAACTGTACGCTAATCAGGCTTTCAAATGAAGATGGAGCATAATTAAAGTCAGTGTAAAATTACCCAGAAGGCAGTAACACATCTTAACAGGCTGTAGCTCTTTGACATATATATCATAAAAAAGTATGTTTTCTCCTTAGGGGTGCAAACCCGAAAGGTGTTTGATCTGACCTAGCTGGGGTGGCTCATGACCTCCAAAAAGATGTGCTATGCCTTGCAGAATTCAGCTGTAAGGCATGAAAGCATGTACGTGCTTCTTTCTGTTTCTCTGCTGCAGACACCAGCCTGGCTTGCGGCCTTGACTCACACTCAGAGAACAGCAGCAGAAAATAATAATTCTGTTCTGCAGAGGCAGCAGTGCAATGATCTTGCTTGGAATGTGACCTCACACATCAGCTACTTTTTTTGCCTCTCATGCATGGAAGTACTTACACTCCCCAGAGCGGCAGAATTTTTTTTGCCAGCTCTTGTGGACTCATCTGTTTGAGCCAAATGAACTTTCAGGTGGTAAAGGTGTCTAAAAAGGTAAACAAGAAAGGCCACCTAGGAGTTTTCAGATCTCATGTGAGGTGTGTCTCTGGCTTGGGCACCAATAAAACAAAAATGATGGCCAATTCAGGGAAACTTCCCCTTCCCCTGTGCATGCATAACAATGGGATTCCTGCTGCCCTGGAGGAAAATGGCTGATTTGGGATCAGTATGACATTGGTGTGCAGGGCACTGTATAGAAGAAAATGTAGATGTTTCAGCAGGTTACATCATACTCTTCTGTCCCACCAGGGCTGTGTGTCCAGAGTGACCAAGAGACTAAAAGGAAAAAAAATGAGTCATTTGATTTAGAATGGCAGCTAAAGCAGGAGCTACACTATTATGCACATAAATTTACTCACAATTATTTCTCCAAAATGAGATTTATATAGTGGGTCTAGAAAAAAATGAGTGGGGTCTGGAAGATAGAAGTAGGGGCCCTGCACCAATACAGCTTTATGGCATTGGTCTAGCTGAGCTGGAGCATAGGTGGGACTTCATGAGTAAAACCCCTCCCGGGATAGATATTAATCCAGCCTGCCAAGGTCTGTATGAACTTTTGTGAGGTTGAAACTGTGAACAGGGTGGCAGGATGCTATGCAAAAGAATCCCTTGCATAGACAGCAGAGGCACTGGGGCAGTTCCCTTGCACCTAAAGGGTTTGGGGTATCGTGGGGCTCCACCATTTTCTGTCTGTCCCAAGGTGATCATCCACTACTTAATCCATTTTCCCATCTCATCATCATGTAAATGAAATGCAGCATGAAAAGAGGCTATTAGACTGCTAAGGCAAGTATTTTTGATTTGATTGGATTAAGTAAGTATACATGGACTTCAGATTCCAAACATACTTTCCATTTGATTTACAGCCAATACATATTAAAAACTGTTGGACCATAATCAAGAATGAACAGAAGCCTCTTAAAATATAAAACAGCATTCTCACTAGGGGTGATATAATAAGGTCAATAACTTGGGAATAACGCTGCTGTGTCAGTATTTCTATATACTTTTCTTCTCAGGGGTTCATAAATCTCTGATAAAAAAGCAATTGTCTCAGAATGAAAAACCAGTGGGCAAAATTTTTTATAAAATTAGTTATGCATTGGTTTTAATTTGAAGTATTTTTGGTGTTTTCCACTGCTGGTTTGCTCATCTTAAAAAAAAAAGACAAATAGTTACTTTTATAAAACAATCCTGAGGAGGTAAAAAGCTCTCATTCGAGCTCAGCTGTTCAAATTTAGACTCCTCTGAGCTGTGCATTTTCGCTCCCACTGTCATGCTGGGAGGCAGCAGGAGAGAAGGCTTGGAAGGAAGGATCGTCTTTGCTGCCTCGACTGCTTGCTACAGTGCACACAGGTCAGAGCCCTTTGCTTGCACCTGACCTCCAAACATTTAATTTCTGCTGAGAAAATGGCCTCAACATCTGTGTTCCTGCTAATGGACATATGTAAAACTGGCAGCGTCCTGGTGATGGCATGCTATTTCATAACCAAGCCAAGTTACAGCCCTCCAGGTGGGCATTATGTTGCCCGTTCCACTGGTAGGACACATCTGGAGAGTTGAGGCCATCCCTAAATGACCATGGAGAAGACTGGCATGGGTTATGTGAAAATATAAAATAGCAGTGGAAGCAAAGGGAGGTGGAAAAGGATGGAAATTGTGTATTAGGGTTTTAATTTCAAAGCATAATTCTGTTAACAGTGTATAGGGTACTAAAGACACAGATGGTGTAAAGGAGTTTTCAAAACTGTGTGCTCAACGTATCTTGAACTAAATGGTCATAACTGACAATGACGTGACTCAATGGTATGCGCCTTTACGCAGCAAAATGCTTTTCAAATTTGTCCTTAAGTATTTAATTTCTAAATTGTAAAGCTTGGACACCTCTAAGACTTAAGAATTTCAGCCTTCAAATTATTTGTCTACTTAGGCATTTCTGGGTATTTTATTATTGGCATAATTAAGCTACAGGAAACTGGCAGGTAATTCTCTAATTGGGATGCTATGATTTTATATTTTCTAAAATAATTTTTAAGAATTATAAAACTGTGCTGAACTACATGTTCTGTAGTTCATCAAGAGCATTGAAATAATGGGTAATGTTAATTAATTCAATCAAATGTTTATTACTGTATTTTACAGGTAATTTCAGTGGTTTTGACTTTATTAAAATAAAAATGGATGTATTTTTATTGTGACATGAGAAGCTACAATAAATTAATGGTTATGTTTCTCAGCTCATTAAAAAGGTAGCAGCTTGATATTGCATTGTTACTGCTGATTACTTCTACAGTGAGAAAATGTATGGCTATTCCTTGCAGGCAGTAATGACAGATAATAATTGGTTTTAAAGATGCCACCAGAAAACCCTAGTGAACGGAGGAAGTGAAACAGTACCAGCATAACCAAATGAAATAAAATATACTATATATTGCTAGATATTATAAAGCTACTTCTGGTAGCTGAATGCCTGCTCAATACCACAAAAAATGCTTATAAGATTTTTCAATACTTAGCCAAAAGTCAGCATATGTTTTCATCTGACATATAATTGCATATGACAATAACGTACAGGAAAATGAACTGGTATCTGGCAGTTCGGTTGGATTTGCACAGATACTATATTCGGACACTGTGGAAAAAATCTATTATTGTCTTACAAGCATATTTAGAACTCAGCTAAAAACAAGATTCAGTAGAACATTTGTGCTAATCAAAATGAACGGTGAACAATAATAACAGTGAACGGTGCAGAAATGTGGAGAAATGCCTCCAAAAAGAGAATTGCTATTTCAGGTCTACCTATATTTGTTTGCTTTTCCTGTGATCGTGTTTAATCCAATGTAAGGATGATATTATATTTGTTGAGGAGTCTTTGGAAAATTACAGTTCTATTTTATATGGAAAACAAGGTTTGTTTTATGGTATCTGTACCTGGATGTTGCTTTATTAACTGAATTTTACTTTCTGCACTATATTAATTCTATTCGATCATCATTCTTCCCTGCACATCTGTGCTGTTGTGGGAGCTCTGAGAAAATGTGTAAAGGAGTGCTGCTGGGGCTACGGTGGGACCAAAGGTATTTGGGTTTGAAAAAAAGGAAATAATTCTAGACATTCTTGTAGAGTAGGTCAGGGTTCATACCTCATAAGCTAAATAAAATAAAAGTAACCAGACAAAGCAATTATACTGTGGAATAAGAGATTACCAAGGGTTGTTACACAGGTTTAACTACTGTGTCTGTCATTGTATCATTAAAATGCTTTGCCAGATTAGGCTGAACAACTGCTCTGAACCTAAAGATCTGTCAGGATCCCTTCAGTGTTGCTGTGAAAAAAGAACTGTGGAAGTTGAATGTCCTAGACCAAATTCTGTGAGAGAAGAAGGTAGTCTTTTAAAGCACTGAATGGATATACTCCTCCAGGGTAGGAAAGGCAAATGCATCGCCCTATGATTACTGTGGGAAATGTTTCCTTTCCAAAGCCATACCCCTAGGTACCAGAAGCACTACTGTGCACTTCTAAGGACCAGCTCTACATAGACTTTCTTTCAATGGCCTTAATTTGGTTGTAAAAGGAGGGTTACAGGCTTTTATAGAATGGCTTGGTAGCTGGTGATCATGGTGTTGCATTGGCTACACCTGTCCTCCAGCCACTGCCATCACAGGCTGGCCTCCCAGCAGAGAGCCCCTATCCTGGAGCTGAAGCACTGCCTTGTCGGTTGGGATGGTGGAGATCCCGGCACCCTCTGCTGTCTGCTGCTCTGGTAAAGGGGCAGCAACCTCTAGGAGAGGGCAAGAGTGAACAGTTTTCTTAAATTACAGCTAAATCAGCTAAAGAATTCACTGTCAGATGCCTACATACACAGCAGTGGCAATGATCAGATTTGATACTTAAAGGCACCTAGACATGCAGATCCATTTCAGATACAGCTTTTTAGAAAATGTCATTTGGTGTGTCAGTTCTCAGTTGTTTGTTTGTTTGTTTGTTTGTTTTTTTCATTAACTTCCATCTTAATGCCAAGATTTTCAAATTCTTCTACCTTAATTTGAGATCCTAGATTTTGATATCAAGCTTCAGAAGAAGTGAGGGCGTTTGAATGTGTTCTGAATACCACCGGCTCTCACTAAATTAGTCAGAGCCAAAGTCACTTATTCTGAAGGCAGAGTTTAGTTTTATGTGTCAGGATGTTGTATCCAGAAGGTTTTTCAAAATAGCTTCTAGATGAATAATGTCGGGTTCACCTCCTTTCATTTTCCTCTTCCAATAAAGGTTCATAGGAAATTTATTTCGTCATGATTGCAGAAAGTAGAGCAAAATTGCACGTTTTCTATCTTGGGAAGTCTTGACACTTCTCATGGGAAGTTGGCTGGGAAAATAATCACCACCTAAAAAGTCTGATAACCTAGGAAATGTCAGACAGCCATTCATTCCTTCCCATTTTTAATACAGATCTACAGTGAAATATTTAACTCAATCACTATCATTTCATTATTTCAGAGCATAGTATGACATAAGCAAGCCAGAAGTATCTTGAGATCTAGGTGCAAATAGATAAAATATGTAACATGCCCTTTTTCTAGAACTGATGTACAGAAGCTCCATTAAGACCTTGCTACAGATCTTTTCCATGTAGTGCATGGTGTCAATACACCTTTTAAAGAGCCTTTGCATCACACACAAAAAAAAGGCATACAGATACAAAGTTATAGAGTAAAATAATTGCATCCAAAGTGATAACTATCACACCTTCCCATTACTTTTCTCTCCCATCTTTACCAATTACAGTGCAGTAGTGGGCATAATCCTGGCAATTTAAAGTGAGCAGAAGTTTTGCTGAAATTGTAGCTTTCACTGCTTAATTGCAATCTCTGATTGCATAAATGCAGCCTATTTGTTTGCACTGTTAGCTTAGGTGAGGTTACCAACTAAGGCATTTGATTCCTAGTCACGCAGTTAACATTTTCCAAGACATTTTTTTGTGAAAGTATCTCTTTCGACAATAGTTTTTGACACAATGGGATCTTGATCACAGTTGGGGTTTCTGGCTGCTGTAGTAATGCAGAGAGTAGTAATGACCTCACCTCTAAGAGAGGACAAATGAAAAACTATCAGATAAAATAAATTAAAAGTGAAGAAGACAACTGGATTTGGTTGGAGCATCGTCATCTTTGGAGGGATATTTTCTTTCTCTTCTTTTATTTATTGTGAATCTCTCTTGGCTTTGCCTGTACTGTATGTACAGTCTCATGTGACTTGGTGCTTTTCCTTTTGAAATCAATAATCATTCAAACTATATGGCACTTAACCTTAACCCAATACATTTTTTTCTCTGTAGAGAACTAATAAATCTTATTCAAAACAATTTCTCCTTTTTCCTCAGCATACGTTTTACAGAAAATTGTTCATAAATACGCATCTCTGTGCATGAGAAAACAAATATATTTACATGTTCTTGAGTTGTTTTACCGCATAAGTTAGATTGGCATATATACACAAAGAACAAAAATTAAAGTTTAACTTTGAATTGTGCAAAAGACCAAGCATTCTGTAATGACTGCTTGTTGGAAATGGGAGTTGTCAAACTCATTGTTATGATAATGACTCTGGTGTTCAGTCTTCTAACTAACATTAGTTAGAAATTGTGACATTCAGGGAGATTACTTATGATAATAAACAGTGTCAGCATCTAGTGACCAATATTTCCATTCTCTGGCACTTACAATTTAAGTTCTCCAAATAGAGAAAAATATAATATTTTTTAAAAGAAAAGTAATAAAAAGCCTTAAAATTGACTATTTAACCCGTTCTGACTGCAGAGGTCTTTTGCTGGGTAGCTGGCTTGAAACATGGCATATTACAGCACCCAGTCACAGTTTTTAGCTTCTGCGACATCTTCCTTGAGGAGGTTTCATAGTATTTTGCAAATGTAAAAAAAGTTCCCCTTGTTACCAGAGGCAGACAAGTGTCAAATCTATTGTACTAATTATGAAATCAAAGTTTCATTTACATTTTTAGTCCTTTTAGAAAGCAGAGTTGAAAGACAATTTCAGGCATTACACCTGCCTGTTGGTGACACTGACAAATAGTAAGGTTTTACAGCTGAATCATAATCTTTAAAAATGTTTTCCCATCTTCATTGTTCCTCAGGGAAGGGCTTACATGAACAAGAGAGAGCAGGGGAATACTGACTACAGACAAGCTGCTGTCTAACGCACTATTAAATAAACTGAAAAGATGGGGGAAGAAACTGTTTTCTCTAACTCTTTTCATTACCAGGTTTAAGGAATTCTTTAAGAGACAGACAAATTTCTCAGTCAGGGTAATGTGATTTTTCTTGCACTCTCTGAACCACCTCTCGGGCTATTTGGCAGGTATTTCCCATGTGGCCTAGAGCAGAATCCGAACCTCTGCTCCAGGAGAAGCTGTGTCTTCCTTCACAAGGCTATGAGGAGGCTAAGGACAGCACAGCGAGGACCTCCTTCTGCCCCCCTCAAAAGCCATGTGCTTGTGCCCTTCGGAGCCCAAAGCTCAGCCTTATTTGAAGCTGGCCTTTTGCAGTTTAAGTGGTGCAGCCACTGCCGCATGCCAGCACGGTGTCCTCAATGGATGTGCCACAGAAAGAGAGTGACTCCATTAAACCAAAGTACAGCCTTTTAATTCCCTTTGGTCCTGAGCGCTCACTTATCACTATCTCACAGCATCCTACATCCAAATCAAACCTGCCAGCTGCTTGGAGCTCTAGTTGTATTTAATTTAGTTAGTTAAAGCGGCACCTCGACTTTTCCCTCCCAACCGCAGACAGGTTCCTTTCAAGCTATGCTGAGTGGGCGTTTTCTCTCCTGACATGAAAGGGCAGCCAATTTGTAAGGGGGGAAATTAAATTTAGGACACTTAGCTCATATGAGAGGAAGGAAAATAGAGCAGGGGGGTGAGAAAGGGCTATAACATTTATAACGTGCGTTCAACACACACACACACACACACACACTATGCATACTCACAGAAACAGTAAAGATATTAGATCAAAACCAGCTAGTAATTTTTGAACAATGCTAATACTGTGAATCTTTCTACTATAGGCAATTCTGTGTTTATTACTAAGACTTCATGAGTTTTATCAATTCTTTTTTTTATCCCAGGGCGAAAGAAAAATTAAATTTTCTTCTACCCCTGGAAATCCACCAAAGCCCTAAACCAAAATATTTTACCATGAATGTGAGTGATCTGAATTCAAATTTTTATGAGCTCAAGAGTTCCTTTATGATTTTCAGCAAGTCACTCAGCAGTTACCACTTACAGTGCTCCAGTCCTCCATCTGTGAAACAGGACTAGATCATCTTTCTTTTAGGTCTCCATTTACTGTAGTTTGCTCAGGAACCCTCTGAAGCATGGATTGGCCATGGATATATGCAGCACCTATCAAAACTAACTCTGAGGTCTATTTTCCTTTCAGTCTGCCTGCTTGAATCCCCTTAATACCAGTCTCTACAGAGCTGTGACCCTGAAGCAGGGGATTATACAAGAGGATTTAACTGTGGGAAAGAATAAGAGTGGATATGTAAATGTTAGAAGATACTGAGTGATTGTTCAGCAGGAGGGCAGTCATGTGCTGCATGTCTTAGGAAAGACAGCCAGGAGTCCTGCTGAACTTTTACCTTCTAAGATCTGTTTCCTAGAGACTGACACATTTGCAGAGAGTAAATGTATGTAGCCTGTACTTACACAGTAGAACAAGCCTGTTTCAGTACACAAACTTTCTGCATGATCAAGAGACCACTGTTGTGGAGGCTTTTGCATCACTAACTTTTCTGGAAGCCCTGAAGTGAAATACAGTAATTCAGATTCACATTTATATTCATTGTATTGGTATTCCTCACAAATGGTGAATTTCGACTCAGTACTTGCTTTTTGTCACTTTGAAGACAAGAAGTTCATTCACATCCTCTCTCCCATCCCGTGCCTTCCTGCCCTGGAGTATCATGGCGTTCAAAAAACGTCTAGATGTGGTACTTCAAGACATGTTTTAGCAGGCATGGTGGTTTGGTTTTTTGTTGTTTTTTGTTGGGGTGTGGTTTGGTTTTTTTGGTGGGTTGTTTTTTGGTTTTTTTTGGAGGGCGGGATTGATGGTTGGACTAGATGATCTCAGAGGTCTTTTCCAACTTTAACAATTCTATGATTCTATGATTCTATGATTCTATGATCAGCTGCCTCCCAAAGCAAGAAGGCAACAGGTGCATCCTGGACAACCACTCCTTGCCCTGTTAGCTGAGATTGATGATAAGTGAAAAATACTTTTTCCAAAAGGGAAGAGCAGAGGGGCTACTTATTTTTTTCCTAAAGAAAGCAAAGGTCTCTTGGCATCTACTGGCAAATCCTTAAGCACAACTGTCTCAGTATTAGCTGCTACAATCAGCAAGCAGGACCTTTTGCATCCGGTGTCATCCATACTCCCTTAGGAGATGATTCTTGTATTAAGACCTTACTCTCTATGCAAACCATGTTGAACAGCAAACAGATTTTAGAATTTGTGCTGAGTTAGGTCTGTTCTCTTTATTCCTATAGCTGTGTCCTGAGTTTAACTGATTAGATTAGAGGTTCCCCATGAGACTTTGGGATAAACAGCTTTGTATTACTTAAAGTTCACAGAATTCAATCTGCTGGTTTGATACACGAGGTCAGAAAATATTAAAAAGATTATACACACAAATACAGTGTTTGATGTGGATTGTTCCTTTCTGTAGGATTGATTTGCCATGGTGTCTTGTAATTTATTCATGCCAGGGAGCTATGATGGATGATGTAAATTATTTTGGTTTTCCCTTTTGACTTAAATAGTAATTGCCAATATCTTAACAGAATATGGAAATATGGGAATAAAACTTGGAAAACTGTTGCCAAATCACTTTTTTTTTTCTTTAAGGCAACAGCAATTATAAGCATGAGTTCATTATTCAGAAAGAATGTGTTTTTTAAAGAGAGTGAAAATGTTTTTATTTTAAGAACATCACCTGAATGCTGAGAAGCGATGCTGTCAGATGCACACCGAAATAAAAGATGATCAAATTGAGATACCTTTCTCTTTTTTCTTTGAGCCAGTGGCCCTTTTTTCAAACCTTAACTCATCGCAAGAGATATAAAATTAATAGGTTCTGAAGATGAAAATATAGGTTCTGGCATAGAAGTAAGCATTTTGCAAAGCTACCTCTTATACATCTCTCTAGGGATGGAAGCTTAGAAATACAAATTGGAACTGGAAAATAGAATATAAAACAGCTCAGATAACTGAGCTGGACCTTGCAGGGCTGCATCCATCCCCAGTATAACTCAATGTATTTTAGTGAACCTATGCTTGTCTTCATTATTGTCTTGGTTTTAAAGGATTGTTTTCTAACACAGTCTCGTATGATGTATAAACTGTCCATACAGTTTACCAGAAAGATCATGGGAGTCTACACTCAGGCAGGAGAAGTCCTTCATCCAGAACTTGTCATCCAGGTCAGGGATGACCAGACTTACCGACTCTGTGAGCTGTGTCCCATTGCCTTCATCCTAACAAGCTTCAATGTTCCTCCATCAAAAATGTTGGTCTTTGAGAGACATAGATAGGCAAGAGGTAGCAAAGATTCCCCAGATGTCCCATGGCTAGATTGTGTGAGAACACTAGACTGAGTGTTCACAGGGGTGGCGCAGGCAATGAGGTCTCAGCAATACCTGTTAGCCACCATCAGCCAGGGACTTGGGTCACCTAGCACAGCTCTGCTGCCAGCTATGCAATGTAGCCCTGACACATGACCCCAACTTGAACCACGGATGTGCTGATAAATCTGAACAGATTGACTTTTTTGATTAAAATAGTACAAAAAAGGCAGGAAGTGGGACAAAGGAAGCAGAGGTCTCTAAGGTGAATCAGCATGGCTTCAGTGAAGAGCTGCAAATCATCCCCCAATGCCCGGTGTCCCATGCTGCATGCAGAAACCACACTGGTGGGTTTCTTTCCCCGTTGTACTGGAGAACTTGAGCCTCCTCAAAGTCCTGGTGGAAAGCTGTGAGGGAGCTCATCTCCCTTTTGCTGCTTTAGACCTTGTCCTCTAATATATATTTATAAGTTATACATCTAATTGCAAGTTTCAATCTACATGCCAAATTGTGCTTCATAAGACATCAGTCTCTCAAGTTCATGAAATTCTCATCCTTAATGCTCACTGTTTGGCTTGCACACTGCAGACAGGCCTCTGCGTAGGATGATATAGTGGCTCTGTTCCTGTTCACGCAGATCACAAGGCAGGAGAAGGCTCATGGTGATAAGATGTTTTTGGTGAATGTGCCTTCCCAGAGCCCATTCCTGCATCTTCTGTTTTCTGCTGTGACTGCCAGGTACCAGCAGGAGAGGAAGGACCTTTTACAGCATCATGCTTTTGTCAGTGTGGCCCCTTGATGAAAGGGGCTGGTGCTAGGTCACTGCAAGAAATAACTTTCTCTGTTGGGATATTGTGTTCAGAGCGAGGGCTTGCAAGGACTATAGACTGACCAAGAGGGTGGAATAGTCTCTTTTTCCTGGCTGAGGCAATGCTTCCAGTACACAAAAGGCAGCAGTGTGTCTATATCAGAAGCAGCTGTCTGCCAGCAGTGCAAAGGGTATTGTTCCTGCTGTTTCCCATGGAACAAGGGCACACATGGGAATCACAGGATGTGATTAAAAAAAAAAGAGATAGCCAGGAGGTAATGGGAAGTGGCAAAACCCTTCATATACTTTCTCTTCCTGTAATACCTAAATTCATCGCCTCAGATACAGAAAGTGCTCCTTTGGCCAAGCCAAGGATCAGAAGATCAGATTCAAGTATGGAAAATAAAAGATTTCATGTTTGGTGTCTAGTTCCTCTGTGCCATAGAAACATGAGACTTTCAAATAGAAATCCACCAAAAATAGGTGAGCTAGCAATGCATTAGAAAGTGTGAAACCATAAATTATTCTGGTAAACCTGTTCTTACCCTGCTTGTGCTGATAATGTGCACGTACTTTCACAGTAATAAGCATATCCCATGGATTTCTGTATTACCTGCAAAGCACTCAGGCTGATTAGGACCAAGTTTAATTTGGTCCTAATCAGCTCCAGGCAAGTGGACCGCGAAATTAGCTTGACACATTAATTTTATGTTTTATAGTAGGTAGCCCTGCCCAATTTGCCTGACTGTGCTAGACGAATTTTATAAGTCTATCTATATATGCATGAATATATAGATAGATATATATATA
>VZTL01006937.1:11064-31064 GCA_013400535.1 Scopus umbretta
GCCCCGGCCCCGGGGGGACGCGCGGAGCCCGTCCCCGCCGGCCGGGCTGCCAGGTGCCGTCCCGCCCGCCCCCGGCGCGTATCCCCCGCTCCTTGCTGCTGCTGGCGGCGGCTTTCACGAGGCCGCAGAGTGAACCTGAGCCGCGGCCCGGCGGGTTGGGCGGAGCTGGCTCGTTTTGCCGGGTTAGTCTCGGTCTGGATCCCATCCACATCACCTCGCAAACGCTGGTGCCGGTACGCGGGAGGCTGGTGCAGAGGTGAGCAGGAGCAGCGCGAGGCTGCTCTTTCCAGCAGCAGTGCTGGCTGAAAGGGCTTGGGGAGCTATAATACTCTACTCCTCTCTTTCCCAGCGTATTTACTGGGATGTCAGCTTCTCAAGAGGGCAGTAGCAGCTGCTTTTACGGCCCTGAAACTCCACAGTAGTCCTTAGAAATCTTTCATATGTTCTTAAATGTCAGGCCTCAGGGGGCCAATGGAATCACCTGCTTGGACTTCCCTTTCCACAGGCATCCCAGATCCCTGTGCCTGCAGTCGGTCTTTTCCGAGCTGTTCTGACTCACCGCAGCTATCTGCCGAAATAGGTTTAACTGTATCTGACAACGTGTCCAGTGAACGAGTTGTTCTGACTCAGGGCTGGATGTTGAACAACGCGGGGAACTGTAGGTCTCTGTCCGGGATATGCTACGTTTCGTTTCGTTCTTGTGCCTGTGGCTAATTCTAGAGAGGAAGGTGAAAGCTAGCTCTGCTTCCTTCTGTTTGCTTAGCTGTCCTCCGTGTATTCGACTCAAAGCAATATCAAATACCATTCTTAGCAGCAAATTTTATGTGGTGGAGGAGAATGATTACACTTTTCTGAAGCCTCCTCTTTGCCATTAATGAGTTAGAGTCATTAAAAGCGATGAAGCTCAAGAACCCCTACAGTGTATGGTCAAACAGAGAAAAGAATTCTGTCGGCAGCAGCGGCGTCCCACAGTGTGCAGGAGGCCGTCCACCACAGCGGACGCTTTCTAACTCGGAGCCGTGAGTCTGATGAGCATGCTGAGTGTGCCAGTTCCTGACACTCACCTGGGTCTGCGTTAGTCTTACCTAATGGTGCGCGGGAGGATTTTGACACATTTCACTTGGAGAAAATTACTGTCTGACCTAAGATTCCTCTGTCTATCACTGTTATGTCATTCTCCAGGTAGCACTAAGCCCTTTTCACGTCAGTCTAGCTGAACACAGCTACCTTAGACACACAGAAGAGCCTCTGAAGGGGACGTGGAGATGGAGGAGTTGGAGGTGGATCTGAATTTCAGTTTCAGCTCTTAAGGGGATTTCCTTAGTCAAAGCATTGGCAATTTACTCCCCTTTATGTACACAGTCCTTGCTGTCCTCAAGTTCCTGCCATTGAGCTAAGCTCGGTGGGCAGCTCCACAACGGCGTGAGTCTTGCCTCAGTCGTAATGAATCTCCTGTGTGGAACTGGTCCTGGGAGAGCATTTTACCCCGCAACAACCAAAAGTCCTAGAGGCAGGGCAGCAAAGTTCCTATCTAACTGCTGGTGCTCCTTCACCCGAGGCCATTAACACTGGCAGAGAAACTTGCTTTCATGAATGTGCTAAAACATGTTGTGGAACATTAACGATGGCCTTTAGGTGTGTTGGCAACCAGGTGACTGAACAGGAAAGAAGACTCAGAAAGGATACGATGATATTTATATAATTAATTACAAAGTGAGTTTCATGTTATTTATTATAATAATTCATTTGCTAATAAGATTATATTTAATGGGCCTCCTGCTTTGGCCTCAATCCTGTCTTCCTTCCTACTCGTAGGCCTGGCGGCTGGCTTCGAGTTTGCCATTCCAAGGGTCTGGAGGGAGTAGCTGTTAGAGGGAGGAGGTAAGGGGCCACAAATCATGGGCTGAGAGAAGGTAGTCTAGAGGAGTTTAAGTGAAGGAGAAATGGAAAACAAAGAGGGCTGGAGAAACGTCCTTCTCCGAACGTACTAAAACATGCTGGAGAACAGCAGTGGTGGGGCTGGATGTATGCGTGCATGGAGAACAAGAGAGGCACCAGTGCATGGAGGCAGCAATGAGCACAGACTTAGAGTTTGGGGAGGGCAAAGGCATAGGAGGGAGAGAGAGAGGAATTACAGAACCCTCCACATAGGTGATGGTTGCCATTTTGTAAGTGTGACCAAGAAGGGACGTAGGACTGCTGTGTGCTAAAGGCAGAGAAGCAGGGTGCAGAAAGCAAGCAAAAGCCAGGTGGAGAGATGACTCCCTACAATCCACCCACCAAGTCCTCTCTGTAGGACGCTGGTGGTGGAGTAAAAACCTGATGACAGCAGGAATGGTTGCTTCTGGTGACTGGGGCCACGCTGTGCAGTCCTACCTGCTGCATCCATACAAACGGGTGCAGCGATGATCCACACATTGGGAATGCACAAGAGGCCTCCCTTTGCTCCTGCATGTCTGGTTGGATGGGGCTGGTGGATGAAGTGAGGATACAGTTTGACAACACAGCTAAGCGGATAAAATTACTAACTGCTGAAAGGAGAGGTCCTGTCCCTGGCTGTGGTAGCACTAGCATTCATCTGATGAATGCTGAGCCAGCGAGCTGGTTGAAGGAGCTAGAGCAGCAGAAAATTGTCTTTTTCTTGTGTTTAGTAGGATTAATTTTCTGTGAGCTTAGCCACCCGAACCAGCTCTCCTCAGGATCAGAGGAATGCCAGGAATGTGTATCTGGGGACAGGATGGGAGAACAGATCGGCTGTTTTGGCAGCAGCCAGCTATTCGGTCAGCGTAGCCGTATCGTCAGCCTGCGTCCAGCTGCCACCCTGACTGCAGTCCTTGTGCTGGTGGCGACGGTAGTGATTCCCTTCCTCCAGGTAATAGAAGGGGGTAAGGGTAGAAGTAGTAACAGTCACCCTGAAGCCCTGTCCCCAGTCAGGCAAGCACAGGGAAAAACCTTTTTCCCCAGGTGGCCGTTTTGGACACCAGGATACTTGAAGTGCTCTTGATGAGATCCTGTGCTGGCATTTCACGGCAGAATCCAGGCAGGCCCAGGATGCCTTCCCAGGCCCTTTTGGGATCATTCTAGCCCAGATGAGAGAATGACTAGCACTGTCCTGTCGCGGTGCAAAAACAGACACTGCGTTGAGGCCTGCTTTGGGTTCAGCCTGAGTTTAACTTTGGCTCGACAGAACGTAAGGTTTCCTAGAGCACGCTGGATCTGGGTTAAGGCTGTTGTGGTGGTTGGCAAGGCTTCATTTGGACAAGCCAACTACTGGGCAGAACTGGAAGGGGGATATCGTTCTCGCCTGTTAGTTAAAGCCTCAGTCCAGCAAGCGTCCAAACACAAAGGGTGAGCGTGAAGCTTATCCAGACTTGAAAAAACTCATGGAGGAAAAATTCACCATTCACCTGTTATCCAGATATGCGAGGATAGGGTAAGGGTCCAAATCCTCTCGTTACCAAGAATGGAGACAACAAGAGACTGTGATTCTTTACGCCAAAAGCAGGAGGGAGCTGGTAATGAAGGTCTGGGGTTAAAATCACATAGGCTTTTCTTTGGTGTTAAAATACTACACCGAAGTCGAGTGGATTGACAAAACTGAGCCTTTCAAAACGGCTGACAGATCCAAGTTGTGCCTAACATTTCTTTTTACCAATTTTGATGCGGTTTAGCACATGTAAGGCAGCATAGAAATTTTTATCTTATTCTTACCGCTATTTTGATCCAGCCTCAGGTGGCCTTCTACTGACTTAATTGTTTTCCAGGACCACAGCTCCATTTAATTGCAGGCAGCCTCTTTGCAGAGTATGTAAGGAAAGAAGAGCTGCAACAGAAGAGTTGAGTATTATCGACAGGGAGACTGGGACACCTGATAATGAAACATTTGTCAGAACAGAAACTTTCTGATTCAGTGAACTGCTACTTAGTGATATAAAGTGCCACAAGAAAGACTGGAAGAGAGACAGAGGCCTCTCTAGCATAACTGCAATGATCACCCTCGGTGAGAAAAATGCAGATTAAAATCCTTTAATCTTAATCAGGGCAAAGTTTGAAGATTGATAGTATTGCACAGAAAGAAGTACCCCAGCCTAGGTCACCGGCTGTTCTCCATGGGGAGAGTGGGACAAAGGCTCTGTATTTTGCCCAACAATTCCATGCTGATCTCAGAATGCCACCTTGTCAAAACTGGGTATTTATCTACCCCCCAAAACTTCGGTTTTGACAACCTGTCATTTTTACATGAAGAAGCATTGTCAAAATGTTCAGGCCGGCTATGACGCTTTGATGATTTGCTAGTTTTAAAATGTTTGCCCTCGCTTGGGTGTTCTAGGCGATGGTAGAGACTGAGACACTGATTCTGGGTTGTTATATTACTCCGTGGTTGGCATAATTAATTACAGACATTTGCAAATCCCGTAGGTTTGTAGCTAAAAAGATTATCTAGACCATCCTCCACTTCCAGTACTAAATGTACTTAGACCTCTCTGGTGCATGTTTCTCTGATCTAAAAATTTCAGTAAGGGAATTCCCAATTTCCATATGAAGCTCATTCCAATCTTTCACTGTGAAAGTTTTCTCATACTTAATATAAAGATGCTGAGTGTGAGCCCCATTCTTCCGCCTTTGATGTCAAGTTCCTAAAGGTATTAGGTAAGAGCAGAGTTTGGCGAATACTTTAAGAAATGAGCCTCAGGCTGTCTGCTGTGAGAAGCGTCGTAGAAATGTGGAGAAACTCTCGGTTGGCTGTTCTGGAGATGAGGCTTCATAGCACAGCTCTGCAAGTTTTTTCTTATATAACCTTTATATTACATGTTTTTCACCCTGTTAATGGATATGCCCATATTTCCTTGTAATAAAAGAGAATGAAACAAGTTTGACGTTGGTTGGTTGGTTGGTTGGTTTNCAGGAACTCAAGCTCACCGCGCTTCAGTTGCTCTCAGCTTGAGCTGAAAGGACGGGACACGCTTGTACAAACCCCACCCCGGGACATCAGTTCCTCGAACTCGGTGGATTAATTTCCTAAGTGGGCATTGCCCTCTGACTAAAGGCCTTTCGTCTTCCTGACGAATCCGTCCCCACCTAGCAGCGCTGGCCATCCCTGTATTGGTGTTGGGACAGAATATCAGGCCCAGGCACAAGCTTCCCTTTTCCAGGCTAGGTGCTACAAAGTGGTACTCTGCTGCAAAGACTGTAAAGGTTAACAGAAAGAACACAAAGTACAGAAGCGCATGAGAGAGAAAGGGGTTGCGTGAGAAGTAATCCGCTCTCACTCGTTCACAGGACCCCCGTCTTTTCCACTTAACACAGAAATGGGAATCTTTATGCTATCCTTGCTCTCAAACGCCTCTGACGTGAGAAGGGAATCTCTAAGGACGGCAATCCCCACCCCACAGGGCCCATACGCTGTGCCTGAAGCGACACGAGAAGTACCAGACTGGAAAAAANGTAGCTTGTTGTGCCATCAGAAGTAAGGAGCACGAATGGGCATCTGGAGACTATATTGTCAAAAATAGGAGACATAGTATGGCGAGCCAGCAGTCCAGGTCCTGCGTGGCCTCTGCTTGTCTCTGCCTGGAGGAATGCTCCTGTCTTTCAGAGTGAGCAATCCAGTACTGAAAAGACAAAGGGGCTGCACCCGAGAATTTAGCATAGTGCAAACTGCCTGATCTGCCAAGTCGGAATCTCCATGTTAAATCTTTCCTGAATTTTCCACTTTTTGGACCTCAGAGACAGGCGCCTCTATGACCTCTTCTGGTATTTTGTACTTGCCACATCTCCCCCTCCCCGGCAGTGATGATGTTCTCTCCAGACCACTCTGCAGTCACACTTTCTGTGTGTAACTTGCCGGGACACACATTTGCTGTGTGTTTTTGTAACACACATTTTCTGTGTATTTCTGACCACTTTCAAAAGACTCTCCATACACTGCACAGAGGTCCTTGGGCTGTTGCTGTCCTCAGATTACACATTTAACCTCTCCCAAGCTGGTTCAGAGGTCATTCCTACCATTCTATTTCTTTTTTTACATAATCGACAAGGAATGATAAATAACTTTTAAACAAAGGCATTTAAAAATATTTGACGTTCCTGTCCTCCTAATTTCCTATCACCACATCATTTTATTTCAGATGTTATCACAGAACATGCTTTTTCTGTTTTCATGCAGAAAAGCAGACCGATCATTTTTACGTAGGCCTGTGTTTTTATATTTTAAAACGTAACTATGCCGGTTGATCAACCATTTTGAAATATTCTAAATATATGAAGTCCTGTAACAACTTCTTGTATTCTTCTCTTCTCGGTCACATGAAGAACCAAAATCAGCTTGATAAGGCAATTGTTAGCCCGGCATTTGCTGGGGAGAGCTCCCTCTGTCTGAAAAACAAACATACTTTAGACTAGGGCAAAGGTACAGATCTTTCAACTTCAGTCTTTCCTCTGCTCAGTCTAGAATTCCTGTTTACATGCAGATTTAAAATTACATTCGTTTTCCCTCTTAGCCACCTGCTCCTGCTTCTGCAGAAGAAAAGTCAAAGGAAATCGCATGATATAGGGAAACAGGATCTCTCCGTGTTACCTGGGACGAGCAGGGCTGGGGCACTCCAGATAACAAACGGGAAAATAGTCCATGTGGGTATTCCAGGACGCTCTGGAGATCACGATAAAGAGAAACCCAATTGCAAAAACTCAGTTCAGGTCCAGCAGGTCTTATTAACTCTGGTTCAGTGCCAATACTGCAAGACTGCCAGCTGGCCCCTGCAGCTATTTGAGTGTCTTTGCAGCATGCTTTCCCGGTGCTCCGGGTTCTCAAAGGGCCTTGTACGTACCAACGGAGCCAGTGCAGGTCTGGCATTGCATCCTGCTAGGACTTGAAGCGTAGATCAGTGATAACGGGCCCTTGGAGCCCTGGTAATACGTGGACTGACTTCTTCCAGAGCTCACCTGGACGTCTCTGCGCTGCTCTTACCACAACTCCTGAGTTCCAGAGACGTAGTCAGGGGCCATCTGACCGCATGGGGAAACCCAAGTTCCGCTGGATTTCTAGCTCTGGCTGTCTGCTGAAGGAAAATGGCATTTCTAAGGTTGAACTGGTAGTTCATAACGAATTCGTCATACTTCCCTTTCGCAACATTTTTCTCCTTCGCATACAGAGTAAATCTGGATGCTTTGAGACCAAGTGCACCCTCAGGATGACATTACAAGCTGAAAAAGGACTTTTAATGGAAGCTAATTATACTTCCAGCAACTTTGAAGACTGAATACTCAGTCACACTCAATTTGGGGTGTCAGTGTGCATACATTTGCTACTGCTGTTTCCCAGGATAAATGCTGTTTAAAAATACGAAAATAAGAGAATTTTTCAATAAAAATACAATCCTTACAATGCATTACGGACCTTGAAAGATTTGGCAGGTATGGAGATAATTCCCTGATCTGGAATTCCTTGGCTAGGGGTGCAAAGTGATCCTTGCTCTGGTCTCTAGGAGGGAGTTGCCCCTCTCCTGCACCGGTGCTGCAGGAGGAAAAGCAGACGTGAAGCAGAACAGGCTCCTCAGTGCTGCACCTCGCTGAGTCTGGTGAAGCCCAGCAGGCAAAACCTGAACTCCATGACTGAACTGTTCAGGGGAAGTGGAAATAGGACCTGATTGATTTTTCCGAGCTTCTATATCCTATGGCTGCTGCTACTGTTAAATATGATAAACTCCTGTTTGTTCACTTGAGCTTGCCATCAGTACTCGCTGTTTGCTGGGGCGAGCCCAGGACGTCTCCCTCCCCACCTGTCAAACTTGGAGTGTGCTTTGGCACCCCGCCATTGCAGAGTCTCAACGACTTGAGCAGACCGCCTCAGAAACAAGACATCCCAGTACTTAAGCCGCCTCTGCTTCATGAGCTTTTCTTCCCATCTGTGTGCTTTCTGAAGAAGAAAGTGTTCGCTGGTCAGAGAGGTTTTCCACTTGCGCCTCCTTCAGCTTTCCATTACCTCGAAAAGGTTATATGGGGTGCAGTGCTATACACTGTACTGTACTATATGCAGAGGTGTTCAGACTTAATTTATTCCCTTCTCCTGGATAAAGATTATTGCAGCTGTGTGTTTTGGAAAACTATCAATGAAGGGAGTTCAGCTCATACAACACACTTTCAATAGGGTACTGTACTCTATATTTCCAGGTTCTGTTTTAATTACACTTGCATATTACCTTGGAGGAAGCTGAAATCTGGAAAATGTTTTCTCATATACCATGTCTTAAACCTTCCTGACCTTCTGTTTTATACCAAGTACATTTATGTTTGTGATGAAAACCATATAATATGGGGCAAGGTTTGGCTATCCGGGATAATCTATCAGAGGCATGCGGTCAGTCCCTCCTAGCAAAGACTGAGCAATGTTCACTAAGAAATGTCCCCATCGTCCCTCACCCCACCGCCTTCCAGCAGTCATTCCCTCTTCCCTCTCTTCACGTGGCTCCCGCCAAGAGCCACAGGAGTTGGCCACGTGCTGTGAATAGGGCAGAGCAGTCACCCTCTGCTGTGGCAGCAAGAGGCTCCTGCTACTCTGAAGAACCCCTGAGGGTCTCAGCAACAGGACAGCTCGTGCAGTGTTGATGTATCGCCTGTATCCTGAAAAAAAATCAAGCAAAAGGCCCAGCCTCGTGTAGTGGGGCTGCGTCCAGCAGTGCCCTCTCACAGCTTCTCGGAGGCTGGTGAGGAGGAGCAGCACAAGAGTCCTCGGTGTGCCTCACACCACCCCTGCCAGCCCAGGGAAGCACTGCTGTTGACCTTCCGTATTGTCTGCACTGGAGACACTGGAAGAAAACCAGCCCAATGTCTAGAGTTAACACCTCCTCAAGAGAGCCGGCACTGTGCAGGGAGAGCAGGGCACCGGTGAGAACTTCTGTGTGCCACGTGCCCTCTGGCCAGGAAGAAGCAGGTTACAGAGGTGCCCCATGGACTTGCAGCAAGAGGTGCAAACCTCCTTCAGAGATCAGAAAGCATGCGCTTCTCAGGGCTGAGAGCAGAACAAAATCTGTATGAATCAGGCATCTGCTCCAGAGCAGCTTTCAAGTAACCTTTAAATCTGTGCCAAGGAGAGCACATCTTGATCTTCACATCCTCGGGATGTCTGGAGAATGTCCTGAGAGAAAGGGTGTTGGCGAGTATGTGTGAGCAGCAGAGGGTCTGTCAGTCGTCTGCCCAGCTCTTGAAGCCCAGCACTTCGACATTCAAGAAGTACAGACTGCTGTCAGCATCTTTCTTCTCTTACTTCTTGAAGAGCTCACTCCTCCTGGAGGTACAGGACAGTGGTGAGCCCTCAGCCTGGGACACAGGCCTCTGCTCCTGCGTCCAGCACTGACAGAGTCCCTGAGATTGCACCTTCACTTGTCTCAACGCCTCACCCTAAAAAGCAAAGTAACTTTTACTTCATAATGAGTAACAGGAATTATATAAATCTTGTCAAGCAGGAACTTGTTAGTGGGACTAAGCTGCTTTTTAACTCAGCTGTAAACAAGGATTTTCAGCTATGAGGCAAGAACTTATAAAATGGAAAGTTTTTCATTAGAAAGCAGTGATTATGGAAAAGCAGTGTTGGTCATAATAGAAGGCTGAGTTTGAACTCCTAATGTGATGCTGTAGCTGAGAGGGAAAGCTGACCCCTGGACTATAACGAAGGTCAAAATCCAGCAAAAATACAGAGTTAGTAGTGTCTCTGTAGCATTGATGGGACTGTTACTGCAACATTAAACGAGTTCTGGTGTTCACACTACAAAAAGTATTTGGAGAAGTGAGAGTCTACAGAAAAAAAACACAAGAAGAAGAAAAAAAATCTGATAAGGAAGGTGCACAGCAAAAGCATAACCAAGTTGATCTACCTCTTCCACAGAAAAGAAAAAAAAATCATCACGATCTGCAGAGGTAGAACAATGCCCATGAGAGTCCGTTTTTTCATGTAGCAGACAAAGAAGCCAATTCACTGATTCAAAGTGGAAACTGGACAGTAGGTAGAAATAGCTGCTTATTAAAAAATGAAGTGCTAATATTCACAGAATTAGCTTAGAGCTGAATGTGGTGAGCTTTTTAAAACTTTCGGTCTTTAAATCAATCCTGGATTTCTCTTTCCAAACACATAATACCCAGCTATTACGTAGCGTCATACAATTCCAAGGGACTTTAAAAATATGCTTCCTTTAAAAAAAAAAAATGGTGGGAAAAGAGAGACCACATCAGGAAGCCATGCTTCTCTAACAGGACAGTGGCCAAAGCCCTGCTAGGTCCTACTCAACAGATTAAGCCAGGAGGTCCTACTGTAATAGTTCACTGCAAGTTTTGGGCTTCATACGGAATGTAAGAATGATTTTGCCGGGTTAGACCATGGATCCATCTGGCCCATCTCCTATAGGCAACAGCAGATCCCTAAAAAGAAAATAAGGACAGGACAAATGTGTGGCAAGGTTTTCCTGGCACGGCTTCTCAGCTTCCAGCTACCAGTGGCTCAGAAAGTCCCATGGACTCATGTTCAGCAGCTTTTCACGGATTTTTCTTCCATGAACTTATTCAGTTTTTCTAAATACATGGAGACTTTTAGCATCCAAAGCAGGGTGTGGTCAGGAGTTTGGCCACTGGGCTACACTGTAGGACTCAGCACCTTTCTGCTCGTTTCAAACCTGACCTGGACCGGTTTCCTTTGGTGCACTGTGGTTCTTGTTTTGAAGACTTGCTCTGGGTTCACAGTCTTAGCCCTCATCACTTTTCCTTCTTGCCCCAGGCACCTCTCGCTGAAGGGCTCCAGTCTATCAAATTACTGCTCTCATAGAAGCTGTTCCATACTTCCAGTCACTCTTATTGCCCTTCTCCAGCTCTACTGTATCATAAAGTGTTCAAGAGTCGTCTAAATCCCTGGAGTGCCTGCATGTTGTTTTCTCATTTGTTCTCTCCCAGTCATTCCTAGCTGCGTTTGCTGTCTTGATTGCTGTAAAAACTGAGCTGACATTTCAGGGACTCAGACATAAAATGTCTTACCTAGGGTAAGCAGGGCTCATCAGGCTAAATGATCTTAATTGTTCTTCCCGCCCTTATCGTCTATGAATTAAACTACCATCCTTCAATCACATTCCTTCAATCACATCCTTCAATCACATTCAGTCAGTATCAACAGTCCTGTAATTTGCTTATAATTGCCAGGTCAGCACAGTCACCCTTTATAGTGCTGAATTAAATTTCTTTTCTCCTGAGTCTCCCAAACCTCTGGAATTTCCCCAGAATTCCAAGATTTATTAAAAATCAGTAGGCTTATTGGTGCAGGTTAAAGGTTTTAAAATGCTGACAACGCCAGCACATGCTCCGCATCACTTTCTTATCTTACTGGCATGGGGAATATTTCATTACTGTTGCAAGAAGTTAATTATTTCTTACGGCTTTTTCTCTTACCAAAAATGTTATAATGTTTTGGGAGACAGATAGCTCCACTGTGTTTATATTTTGAGATAAATAGCAGGTCATTTTTCTCAGAACTCCAAAGAATCAATCTGTTTCTAAATTTCTATGTCTCAGAAAGATTCCAGCTTACATTTTCTGGAACTTATTGACCAAAAATTATTCACACAACGTTATTCCAAAGGAGAAAAAATGAAGTCATCAGCAAACTTGTCCCATTTCTGTAATATTTCTGCATGCATCTGAGATTCGTCTTCCATCACGGACCCACACCAGGTGAGTTTAAATTCCAGCATAGATGCTATGAAGTGAAGATGCATGGACTGTAGGCACTAGAGGTTCAAACATCTCAGCCTGGACCAAGCCTGGACACCAGGCTATAGCTCAGGGATCTGTAGGAGTACTGTGACACGGATCATCGCTGGTGTCAGTGGCACCTTCCTGCAAACGCGTTCATGTGCTGGAGTAGCTGTTTGGATGCATGCCCAGAGCCTGAGTATCAGCTATGCTGCTGCCAATCGCTCAAGTCCGTCCCTTCTCTCCTCTCCCTCCTCACGCTCAGTATTTCTTGCCTGTAGGACTCATCCAGCAGCTGTCCTCACAGTGTACCTAAAGCACCAGGCTGGCTGTAACACAGCTGTTTACCTAAGGACCCAGCAGTAAAAGGAATGAGTCGAATGTGGAAGCATTTAGTGCAAGTCCTTCCTCTGTGTGGTGTATATCAGAAATCTAGGTCAGATCACCTATTCCCCAAAGGGTGCGCCCCCTGCAAGGTGTGCCGGGGTAGATGTCTGTCCCAGCCCTGCTTTGCAAGCTGTCCGGCTTCATGCTGTAGGGTGCAGGCGGGAATGTAGCTTTCCCGAGCGGCAGTCCGAATGCAGCTGTGCAGTGGGAGGCATGAAGAGTTCCCCCCTCCTGCGGCCTCCAGACAGGTAGAAGTGCAGCAGGGAGAAGGAACTGGGCCCAAGCCCTCCGCACCCTCGGCAAGCAAAAAAAAACCAACCCAAAACCAGGGACTATTACGTTTAACAGGAGCTTCTCCACTGTTGTGGTTTTTTTTCTTTTTCCTAGACAGTAAGGCCCTGTCATGCCTGCAGCTGAATCCCAAAAGGAGAGAGGGACCCAATCTGCAGGTACCTGTCCCCACTGAGGAGTCTCACTTGGGGCACTGTGCCTGGTGTCGCCCATCAGCTCGCTGCTCAGCACGCAGATGCTTCAGTTCGCTCTCCCCAGGCCTGGCTCTTCCCTCTGACTCTCTGGGAAGCTGCTTTCGTGCTCTGAATCAGCCTGCTGGAGCCGAGGGCTGCTGTGAAAAGCACCGAAATGCCAACGTTAGGCACTTGAAGTAACTGTCCAGAGCCGCGTGATCAGTCTTTTTAACCTCAGGCTGCATGTGGCTTGGAGAAGATGGACTGCTGGTCTGCCTGTGGCCCAGCAGTGAAATTTGTGATCCATCTGAAAATCTCATAAATGAAAGCGCCTCATCATCCAGACTCGGGTTTCTCAGCTCTGTTGCTTTGGACCCCCCACAACAGCACACATGGCCGCAGTCAGTATTGTGCTAAAGCTACTGCTGTTTCTGGCTGTTCCATGCCACTGCCAGAAGCTCTTTGTCTTTGCTGGGCTTCAGCAGCCTGCTCTTGCTCTGAGCCTTCAGCGGCTTCTGGGCCGGAGTCTGAGTTAAGCCCTGAAAGCCACTGGCATGAGAAGGACAGGCAAGTGGAAGGAAAGAAGAATTACTCACACCAAGCCCTCAGAAAAAGTTTTTTTTCCTGGTAGGTATGTAGACACGGCTATTCCCACCAGCAGCGCTGCCACCCAACCCATCTCTTCTTCCATTTGGGTGTACATTCACTCTACAGTTGCTCCTGCATTCAGTTTGTCTTATTATTCAGTCCTTCACCCAGTCCTCAGCCCCTGCTGTCCTCCACTGCTGTGGGACTGCCCATCATCTGCCTCCCCCCGAAAGCCGCGTCTCCCTGAGTCCTTTCTCCCAAGCCACGTTCCCTCGAGGGTTTCTCTAGAGCACCTCCTCTTGCGGCATGTGCTTTTCCCTGTGCTACCATTAGCCTTTTTATCCTCTCTAGCTGGGTTCCTGTAATCTGATCACTAACCATGTGAGTTAACGACTGCTTTGCCATCTAAAGTTTATGAGTCTTACTGCACCTTTGCAGAAAAGAGCTCCCGTGAAGACATGCAGACCCTCCTCTAAGGGGGGACACGGGACGGGACCCAAGTTGTGTTTCTCTTTCAACATTTCTGGAGAAAGATTAATGCTTTGAAGCCATTTGCATGAGCAAACTGCGTCAGGTTTTATCAATAAAAGGCTTATTTTTTACTTTATGCCATGATAAATGGCATCTTGTAAAAAACAGGCAGACAGTAACTGAACGTGCAGAAGCAATACCCTCCTTTTAATGGCATTTCTCTGGCAGTGCAATGGGCAGAAGCTGCTCAGCCTGGATCCCTAGCTGGCAAAGCCTGGCGCAAGGTATTATAGCAAAGAGACTCTTAGAGAAAAAACAGGGAAAAGAGTATTTTCTGTCCCCTAGCAGAGGGTCAGCCAATTAATCGCTATTATTATTAACGGAGTGATTTTTTTCTTGACGGCTGTGCCCTTCAAAATGACATCAGGGAAAACTGGATCCATTTGCATTACTTCAGCTAGCCAAATCAGTGCAGAAAGTTGAAAATAGTTCTGAAAAAAAAGCCCAGCAAAATAGGGGCATCAGTGAACTCGGGATGACAGAATAAATGGGCTATTCTGAGCACTCGGCAGAGTGTATTTACGGCACCGTATTTACTGTTTTTCAAAAAACGTTAAGATTTCCTTGTTTATTAAATTTGTTGAGAAGCAATGAAATCTCATGCAATTTATTTTTAAATATCATTTTACTACCCAACAGCAACAGTAAATTCATAAAATAACACGTGATTGACCAGGACTATGGAGTAAAAAAAAATTGTTTGCTTTGTACATTCTTATTAGTCTTGGCTAAGATGTTATAAAAGCAGTATCTTTTAACACCTTTTATTATACAAGGGTCAAGGGGTTTTTATGTTTCTTAAAGAAAGCTTCAAATAGCCCACATAGCGGGTTACTGCATCTTTCATATGGCTGCTGTATAAACAAGCACATTTTACACAGGAAATGACATAACCATGTAAAAGTGTACATGGAGTTTAGGCACATATTCAAACACTAATGGGAATGCATTGTTTTAAATGGCATACTTTTATGTTTACCTATTGAGCTTAGTACCCATATTTTAGCCAAATACAACAAAAATTATCCACACATACCTGTCTTATAGTGTACTGTTTATTTGAAATTTGGACCTTCACAAAGACTCTCGTGGGACAGATAATGACCCTACAAAGTAAATACAAATGAGGCATTCTCAGTGAGAGAGTGAAACCTGCCATCATAAAGGTGGAAAGCTGAACTTTTAACCTGTATTGCTTTACAGCTCAGGTTTCTGTGCGTTTCTACCATCCAGTTGCTAACACCAATTCACCCCTGGGAAGAAAGCCATAACAATCATTTGGGGTGTCTACCTTTGCACATTATATAATGACCACGCTAAGGAAAGTAGTGCCAAACTTCTGCAGTTTCTCTGTTTCTTTCCAGTTCCTTTGCTGTGTGTCAGCCCCAGACCGTGCCCTATCGCCAAACCTCTGTTCCCAGGAAGGAATGAGGGTTGAGTGAAGTCCACCTGGGTTGTGCTTTTGTGTTTATCGGTGATAATGAATTTGTAACAGCCACCATTCACCTATCTTGGGAAGTTCCAATACACGTTCTGTTCTCACACCAGATAACCGAAACTGCAGAGGTCCATACGAAGTCTTGACAAGATTTGCAATGGTTTGCAAGTAGAAATTGAACGGACATGTGGAATTCAGAAGAAAAAAATGACAGCTCACTGTGGCAGCGTCTTTTTGTTACTATTGAAATTTTAGGTGAATTAACAATAACAGAAACTGCTTTGAGAAGAGCAGTGAAAGAGGTTGCTCCCTTCAACGTTGTAGATTTAAGTGATCATAACCAGTCAGCAAGTATCTTATAATTAATCACAGAGACAGAAGTCTGTGTCAGATGATCCCAAGGGCTCAAACAATGCAGTAAAGCACCTATAGGCTAGTTATACATTTACACCATGGTGAAAGTCAGTAAACCACTCCAGAATAAAATAGCGTTGAACTGGAATCCCTGGAGTTATCAGTTTCAGTAACATCAATACAAAAGGATACTCTGAACACCTCAGCACTGTTTTATAACCAGTGTTATAAACCAAGGATATTGAATTAGAGAGTTAAAAGTGAAAAACCCTACCCTAATCCTGCCATCTACTATGCCCACCATTATAAACTCCTCACTTTGAGCTGGACCAAACTTGAGTAGTGCCAGGACCATCCCTTCTGGATGTCACCACATTTGAGCTACCAGCTAAGCAAGGTGAATGTCATGTTACCTCCTAACCTGAACACTTGGGCTGAAATTGCTTCTGTTTAGGCCAAACCCAATATCTGGCGATTTTCGTGTGGTAATAATCCATTATAATTCTAGCATTTTAGTGTCTGTAGTTTCAAATTTGTTTAAACTGAGACTAGAGACCTATTAGTGGTTAGTTGTTTGTTTTTTTTTTCTTTTCCCTTCAGGGTATAACTACTACCTAGCAGAATTTTGTTTTTTGAACCATTACCAAAGGGTGTATTTAAGACTTCAGTATGTTGGTATTTCTTTTAATTTTTCCTCAGTTTGTACTGTTTGCTTTAAGATAATTGCAAAATGATAGCATTTTTTTCCATTTACATGCTGATACATACTCAATTTAATTACCATTTACCTGAATCTTCATCTTGCTTTATTCATGTATTGAGAAACTCATAAAAGGACAGGAATCAAGAACCTTGCAGAGATACCTACTAGGTTTTAAAAACTTTTTATCCTGACCAGCCTCACCAGGATCCTCGGGCTGATCAACAGCTCTGCAGCATGAAGCGTATAGCAATTTTCCTCCTCAGATTTCCAAACTATTCTGCCTTGCGTGTAACACCACTACTACCTTCCTCTGAAGCTGTTGCAGCATCGTGAATCCAGCTGGAATTGAAGCAAACTGCCCTTTGCAGGCAGTTGTAATCCCAGGAGTTAATGTGTTTGTTAAGACAACTTAGATTTGCTTCAAGTGAATTTGGATAGGCAGTGTTGGCTATTTTAAACCAATCACCCTGAGCCATTGAGGTATGTGCCTGTGTGGTGAATAAATGGCATGGCACAACTGTGTCGATCATACGTGAGAACGGAGATTTCCCTGGGAATGTGCAAACAGGCATACGCGTGGGGAGCAGCACTCTTCCACGCAAGGCGGAAAGGAGACGACCCTTTCTCATGCTCATCTAGCCAGCCTCTCCAGAAGGTAGCTCTGGTCAGTGCTAGAGAAAGGATCCTTAAAAAGCTGCAAGCCAGTCATCTAGAAAGGAGCAAGCAAAGAACTGCTTGAACAGAATGGGCAAAAAAAGTCCGAGATGCCCTCTTGGCTGTGGAGTTGGTGGCAGAATGTTTTTTCTCCTCCTGTAGCAACAGTAAATCATATCTAAATAAGCTTGTAGTAAAGCTCAGAATTAGAAACTCTTGTTTTGAAAGTCGTATGAGACTGGCTGGGGATAAGCAGTTAGTGCAGGGGACAGTAACTGTTGGTCCTGGCCTAAGACTCCATCAGGACAAGGAAGAGCAGGACCTCAGAAGCGCACACACACGGAGAGTCCAGAAGGCCAACAGAGGAGCCCTGGGGACAGCTCTGACCCACAAAATAAATCCATAAGATGCCAGAATTTCTCATGCACATGTTACGAAGTAGCTTCAAGCGCTCGTCATTCTACGTGCCTATTAACCTGCTAGTTAGTGATCCGCCCTCCTGTCAAGTACAGCATCCTGACCCACCTCGATTTGTGTTATCGCATGGCCTGCACCAAGCAACACCAATCCCTGCAGGTCGAAATCACAGCACTAAGCTATTTCCAAGAGACCATACGTATGAAAGCTCCCTGCAGTGCTTTTTCTCTGTCACCGTGCTGTGGGTCATGGTACGTGACAGGTCTGCCCGCCCAGGGGAACCCCACGTGTCTGGCAGCGAGGACGCTTAACCAGGCATTTTAAGCCAGTTAAAGGCTCAGCCGCCTAGAGAGTGCAGGAGGAAGGGCAGAGCTTTTTGCCACTGTTTCTCTATGGCTATTGACCAGGAATTGAGGACGGTTTGCCGCTAGCGTGAGCTAGAGCACGTCCAGTGCGGGGTACTGAGCAGGAGGACCTCAGGGCCATGTTCAGCTCCCCGTCACTGCCCGCACCAGTGGCGCTGCGCGACGGAGAGTGCAGATCCGGGAAATCATGTGACTTGATGGTTTAAACTGTGACGAAACCGTACCAAACCTTAGCATTTATATTTCATACTACGGATAAGGTACTTCAGTAATTTCTGATGGTTCTTACAGCCTTTCTGATCCATCTACAGTTGAACATCTGGTACCTAGTTTTTTAGGTGGAAACATACACAGGGTAATCCCACAGTAAGTTTATAATCCGTGTCTAGAATAGATAAAGGGGAGAGGCAAACACACAGCCCCTGAGGGTGGAATGAAAGGTTACCAGAGCTCTTTTGCAATCATCTGCATGACTCATTTTTGCCCCAGACACATCCAGCGATAGTGTCATTCCCCACCAGATCAAACCATGCCATACTTTCAGATCTTTCTTCCAGCGTTTCCACAGTTTCTCTCTGTGGCAGCAGAGTTAGCGGCAAGCAAAATACACGGACATGTTTTGCATACCACTGGCATCCTGCTGCACTGAAAAGTCCCTTTCACTTGTATTTATTGTACAAAAACATTAAAAACAATTTCTTAATAGCATTGTAATTATGCAGAGTTGGACAGCTAGACACAATGTAGCACTGTGTCAATAATTTATTACATCTTATGCCACAATTGAACACTTTTACTATGAGCATTTGAGAACAACTCGGACCTTATACAGAGTAATATACCTTGCTACGTAATAATGGAAAGGTGGGTACTTAAGGAAGATATGTAGCTTGGAGGAAAATATACATGGAAGCAAATACCTCCTGCATCACCTATCTCCATGTAAAACTTAAAACTAAATCAACATATTATATTTAATGACTCCTTCTTTATATATGCATAGTTTCAAGAGCTAATCAGAAAGAAATCATATTACAGTGTAACTATTTACACCAAGATGGGAGCACACCAGAACACAACTTTCTCTTCTAGACATCAGGACTCTTTTCTTACATTTCTTAATGGACAAAGCACATGGGACTCAGACATAAATTCAGTCTCAAGAACATTGTTCAAAGGCTCAAACAGGTCACATCCACAGCTCACTGCTACCGTCTTTACCCACTGCCTCGAGGCTAAAAGCAGGCGACATAGAGGCGTGGAGGTGCAATCTTCTCGATCATGGACTTCGGTTAGAGCCGGTCTCATGTCACTGACACAGGGCTGTGTATCAGGCTGCATGACAGCATCCAAATGCTACTGAAATACGCCCAGCGGTGGAGAGACACATAGAAGCACTGGATTTATTGGTACATCCTTGTAAACATACTTACCCTAGAGGTAAGAAATCTAGTTAAGCTTTTTTGAGCAGACGTTATGTTCAATATGTCATATTACCTTTCACAACATATTCACGCGAGCAACTGTTCTGCTACCTACAACCACATGACTCCACCACCATGTCCTCGTACTGCTTGTAGACCACGTTGTTTGCAGAGTCAATGAAAAGAATGCTAATAGGGCTCAGCCTGGTCGGGACACAGCAAGTCGGGGGTGTCGATTCTGGGTCCATTGAGTTCATTAATGTTTGGATAACTGCGTGATTGGTGGGCTCCAGATGGGATCGAAGGGGGAATTCACAAAGCCCTTCGCAGTGATATGCTTCATACTCTAAAGGGGCTATTATCCAGTCATCCCAGCCCATATCCTTAAAATTCACATGGAGGGCTTTTCTGCTACACCTTGCCTTCAGATTCTTAGTGGGCCTCTTCCCTTGCCGTGTTGCTAAAGGAGCTCTTCTCTTCCGCCTCTGATTGAATAAGTACTCGTAAACAGTTTTGTCATCTTGGCCGGATCTAGCTTTGATTTCATTGAAGAATAAGTCTCTTTTTTTCGTCCTCCCAAATACCAAGAAGAGAGCCTTTTCATTGACCTGTCTTCCTGTTCTATTAAATCCCACACTCCTGAGATCAACAGCTCTCCCCCTGTCAAAAGTTTCCAGTTCAAAACACAAGTTAACCAAGTTTTTAAAGTTTCTGAAAAGTTTCCAGATGTCAAACACTTCCCATTTTGGTGTATCTGTGATACTGACAGTACGAGAGTCCAGGAGTGTTGCAGCTTGTCTGTTTGTAGAGCAACTAAATAATTTCACTTGGGAAGTTTTTCCAGAAGAATGAGACTTCCACGTATCAGAAGGCTTTTTCCTCAATATTCGAAGCTCTGCTCCCAGCAAACCATCCTTTTCTAATGCACTGATGTCAAAAATATATTTT
>VZTL01006958.1:0-21667 GCA_013400535.1 Scopus umbretta
TTTTTTTTTAAACAAGTATTTTAAGTTTGTTAAGGAGAATATTTACAATGGGGAACTACAGCCTTAGAAATATAGATTACCAGCCACATCAAGTCCATACCGTGCATAACATATGCAATCAAAATAATAATGGCATCTATTGTGTTTCACAGCACTGCAGCTCATAGCCTAGACTATTCTGCTGACTGCAGACCCATTTTATTTCAAACTGTTAAATTCAGAATACGCTTCATCTTAAAGCAAGATTTCATAATCCTAGATTAAAATGGGTCTCAAAAACTCTTCGTATTTCTTAAGTACGCGGTATTGAACAAAACGTCATCTGTTACACTACAACACCAGATACAATTTTGAGCATCTTCACTGACTTCTCAGGAAGATACAACCCAGCATTCAATGCCTATTTTTAAACACAAACACTCCTGAGAGCACTGAGATGGTTAGTGCAAGTGTCCAACAGCTTGAGCATTCAAAAACCTGCATCTATACCAGCTTGCAGCATTCATCCATGTTACTTTTCCAGACCAATTCTGAAGTACATTTTTGATAGTTTTGAAAGCACAAAACCCCCACACAAATCAATATTCTATTTTGTTTCAACATGATCCTTATCCTTAAAAAGAGATTATTTACCTAGCAAGTATCCACAATATATGGAGCAAAAGATAATTAACAAAAATAACACACAGTACATCTATAAAACCTCTTAGAACACAAAATTTGTAAGTTTGTTTCAGACTAAATTGTATCTAGCATGGTTGCCTCTGAAGTAGTCTAATTACTTGCAAATGATAGGGAAAAAGAACAGGTTAAAAACCAAGCAAACACCACAAAAAAAAAAAAATCTCAACAGGTCTTCACACAGTCCAGCAATTTAGGTTAGTCTTTCAGATGCCTGGTTTTGGTTTAAAATTTCCAAAATGCTTTGCATTTCATGATCTATTAGTACATTAAATATACAGGTTTTGACAAATTATCTACAGTCTTTCTACCAAAAAAAAAGAACATAAAGCCAACCTGCAGGACTAAAACAGATCTCTGACTGAATTGGCTAGATGAGAACAAAATTATTCTGGAAGTCTTGCAATGGATTAGTTCATTTCCATCACATATAGTTTCACAAAAAGCTTAGATGTTTAATTCATACACAAATAATATTAAAAAAAAAGTTATGGTCACCACCTATTGTACTCAAATATCACAAACACATTGCATGCTGCATCACCTCTTGGTGAACAAGCCTTTTATACCATTTTATTTCAGCACTAGGAAACTCATCAGTGACCAGGCATATTTGCTGTGCCTTCTTTTTGCCATCATTACGAAGACAGGCTAGGTTGATAATGAGCTGAAACGCATCAGTCCCAAGTTTCACATCTCTGCTGAACTTTGACTTTTGCGAAATACAAGGTGGCAAATTCAGCAAAAGTTCAGTATTTTTTTCTGAAGCAGGATAGTAAGAGCTGATAAAATATGAGTTGTATCCAACATTTACATTTAAGCGCATTACAGAATTTAAAGTCTTGTGGGAAAAAAAATTAACCTGACAAAACCAATAGGTACACCAGTATGAAGGTAATTACTATTTCACAATTAGACTTCAGAGTAACCCANGCCCCACCCGGGGGCAGTGAGCAAGCGGCTGTGTGGGGCTTAGTTGCCAGCTGGGGTTAAACTACAACAATTTTACAACTAGTTACCCGATTATGGCTTGAGATGGGCAAGATCTTTTAAATACTGTTAAAAGTTTCAGGGTTTTTTGTTTTGGTGTTTTGGTTGTTTTTAGTAACTATGAAGGTGAGGTTAAAAATAGCACATATACAACCATAAAGCCCCCAAGTACTATAATGTCATGGTGTTTTCCCAAATCTGCCTTTTTTTTATTCCAGCACACACAGATTAGTTACTGACACAACTGACAGTCTTAAAAAAAAAAAAGTTAAGGCAAATACCTATTTGAGGCTTCTATACCCATTTCAAGAATCAGCAAGACAAATATTGAAAGTTGATCCTCGTATTGCTTTTCTCCAAGTTTTTCAGTGGCGAGCACACATACATGTGTTCTAAGATTTTTGCAAGCAACATTTCAAACAGTAAGTACCTTGCTTCTAATAAGTACTCTGTATCACTTTCTTTTTATCAATCAAAAATACTTTTGATTTAGCATATGCATGTGCCAATTTGTACACACACACAAATATATATGCAGGACAGTACCTGTGCGATTCTTGTTCTCCCTTCATTTTCTCTACTTTTGATAACATGTCATCTACTTTGAATGTTTTCCTGCGAAGAAAAAACAGAAAGAGTAGTTTCACACAGCCACTATTCCTACAATATGTAACAAGAAAGTTTATTCAGCCTAAACTTCGACTTTGTTTTCACTCTAAAACTGTCTATACATACAATTTCAGCTTTCTATGCAGAAAGTACCTTTTTTATACCTTTTTAGGCCGAGTAGCACACCCGTGTTGTAGGGACACAAATGCAATACAGCTTCGCAGGCAGTATGAAAATAATACGAAGAATTAAAACCAGACCTTTCAGAAGTAATTCTGCTGCTCAGTAAGGAGCATCATTTAACAGCACCATATTCAAACCTTGCAATGAACATGTCTAAACATATCTCAGCTTTGGTCAAGGAAAAATCTTCCTGCTTTAGTGACACTTATAACTACTGGGAACTTATGTGTCAGCTCTTCAGTCATTACTGTTTTAATCTTGGCCATAATAGTGAAAACCACTTAAAACCTTATCTGACAAAACAGTTAAAAACCCAATTATAAAAAAAAAAAAATTCCCTTCTTTCTCCACAAAGTTATATTAAATGGACACAATACAAAGAACAGTGAATTCCGAAGCCACTTCTAGAGCACACTCACAGGAAACGGAGGGGACGACGACAACCAATGACAACAATGTCATCGAGAATAATCACTTCAAATCATTTCTCTTCGTAATTCTGTCATCAGTCTGTTCATGCTCATATGTTCAGCCTGTTCTACCATACATACAACGTAATGTTTGTTTCTAAATAAAGTTCACTCATGAACAGAAGTTATTCAATAGTTTTCAGAACAGTCTTTCAATTTTTCTTCAAAGGAAAATTAATGCTTGGACCTAGATGCCAACAAAGTTGCACTAGACCAAGAGTGGCAACGCAAGAGCTGCGAGGGCATCCTTCCTTTACTTTTTTACCTTAGAAAAATGAAATAAGAAGAACACAGGTTGTTGCCAGATACTGGATTTCTTGTCGGGGTAACAATGATGAGATGCTCTGGGTAAGTGGGAAGCATCGTCTACAGAAATATCCTGACTGAAGAAACACTGATGTCATACATTGTCTACATTCAGCACGTAACGCATCCGAATGATTTAGTTACAAATCACACAGTGGCTAAATAGGAACACTGGACAAGAAACACTACACAGGAACAGGGCTGCAGTCAGATAACAAAGAGAAAAATCATTATGATTTGTGCAGTAAACAATCACTGATTCAAAGCTCTACTCAGCCTAAGGTCACGCAGATGACGGATTCAAGAATTGACTCACCTATACTAAGATGTGGGATTATTACCATGAACATTGCAATGCTCATCTTTAAAGCAAGAGATGTTAAAAGCAGAGGAATTTGTTGAAAGTTTCAGATTCTAAGGTAAAAAAATCTCTGCGTGCACTTTGCCCAAGCTCATCAAAATCAGCCCCTGTTCTGCAGAACAGCAAGTAGTAGACATATCTTTAGAAGGCTTTCTTCAGACTAAAGAAACGTTTAGAACAGCTCTAGAGCAGCTAGAAAGTTATGTCATGATCAGAATATGAGCCAGAAACCAGCTAAGAGACAAACAAGTTTCAGGAATGGGGGAAAGTTTAACAATCTTTCATAAACTACACTAATATCTGACACAGCTTGCATTTAATATTTGTAAGCATTACTGATCCAGAAAGAACAATGGCACAACCTTTCCTAATGTCAAACTCAGGTTAGCTAAAACAAGACAAGATTCCTCCTAAAAATCTTTCAGAAAAAAATAAAAATAGCAACCAAAAAACCCATTAAATAAAAATTGTTGCCTTTGAAGTTAACTTGTAAGAACATAAAAAAAAAATATAAAAATCCTTTAAACTGAATTACTTTTTTAATGTTACCATGTTCCCATGAATAACAGACAAAATTAAGTTTTTGTAATAACCATCCCTAACATCCAGGATTTTCAAGACAGCATTTACTTGTGCTACAGGTATGCGCATCTTGCGCATTCCTTTCTCCTCCCACTCATTACAGTCAAGCACAGTAATAATTAAAAAAGTATTAAAAGTCACATCACAGCATGCCATTGCTCTGCCTATAAATAAAAAAAATATTCCTTTTTCCAAATACTGTATGGGAAGCAACTTTTATTAACAGGTAGTAACTTCTTTCTAACACCATCATTTGAGCTAGTAATATAGTTAACACCTGAAGACAGACCCACAGGCAGAAAGCGCGTTTCAATTCGCCATCGAGTATCACTCGACCCAAGCATATTACCTCTCCAATGATAAGCAGCAACTTTAATACTTTTGTAGCCCAAGTTGACACATGCCCATTAACTTATTCCCTACCAACATTTCGCTATACTCTCAGCATTCTAGTCTTTATAAACACTTTCTCAGTACTAAACGTATGGACCAACATTAATGGATAATTTCTTGGTAAAAATGCAGTTTTACTTCCCTACCTCCAAGTGATAAATTTGTCTGGCGTTTTTCTCAGACTACCATAGAGCTAGAGATAAGAGACGTGGAGCTATAATTACTATTGTGATAAGTAAGTTCTATAAAGTTTGGAGATAACTTCTTTGTATTTTACATATGATACCGTTTACTGAAATGGCAATCAAAACAATGATCAGCAATGATCAAATAGCAGAATTAAAGAGGTTCTAGGGGAATAAATGAATAAATAAATAAATATACATGTATAGTCATGGTCCATATAAGCAGGCTAACAATGATGCAGTTCCAAAAGACACTTTGCAAAGAGAACTCTACTAACATTTTCATTATATGAAGCCAGGTACGTATGTTTTTCCTACTATAAGCCTCACGAAAATCTTCTACTCCAGCTTGGTTATTTTTCCTCTTTTAAAGCCCCCTTTTCACCAGAATAACAGGACCACATACCTTAACTATTTCTATTGAACAAAGAATGGCAATTAAGGTCTTGTGCACATTTCAAAGTGCTCACCAGCACAGAGCAGCAAACAACTATCCCACTAACCTCCTCTGGAAGTTCAGTTGAGACCGTTTTGCCGCAGTCTCTCAGTTTTGCCACTACCTCTAAATATTCCAAACTACCTTTAAACTACAACTTCTGTGGTTTTAACTAGGCTGAAAGAGAAGGACCACAGTACTGACAGTGCATGAAAGGTGGGAAGGAGGGGCCCAGAGGAGAACACGCTTCTTTGCGATTACTTTCTGCTTTTTTCCCCTCAACTATTCTAGCTCACTTCTGTTGTATTGTTGTGGTTTTATAAAGAAACCATACCAAAATATTTTACCTAATCTTCCTAGACCTAATTACCAGAATGAGTTTAATAAGTCAGTATTGTCAGAAAACTAGTGAGTGAAATGGCTATTACTCTGTCTGTTATTAGAACACTACCTAACTAAAATCACAGTTCTAAACCAAAGTGTTAAGGGAACTAGTAAAAATGAGTATCTTTCAAACAGAAACTAAGCATTACTTGAGCAGCTGAATTTGAACTGGAATTTGGAACAGTGGACAACACAATGTACACGCAAAGTACCATTTCTTGTTTCCCAGCACTACAGCAGACATCCAAAGAAAGAGATTCAGGTAAAAGAACAGATGCGTTTCAATCAGCTATAAGTTAATATAAGCAAGAATTTCCTTGTTGCACAACTGTAGTTTAAAAAACAACAACAACGCCAACACACCTTGAACATTATTTTTTTGGCTCTGCCTTATTTTAAAATAGGCAAACAATTAACTTCGGTAATTTTTCTAAGAAAAAAGTAAGCAGCAACTGCAAGTTTGGGTAAAAAAAAAAAAAAAAAATCTGAACATTACCTCTTCTAAGTACCTGAAGTTGTATATTACAGATTCAGCCTTAAGGAAAAGTTATATTGTAGCATTAAAGCTAATAGCAAGAACATTAAACAATATCCAAGAGATAGAAGAATGTCAAATATAGCTTCTTTAATATAAATAAAACCATGCAAATTCTGTTGCTCAATAGATCATTCAAGTATTATCTTCCTTCAATAGAAATATAGTTTAAATTAGAATTGTCTGCATAATCAGATTTTATTGCTATTCCTTAAGTGTTCATGATTAAGTATTTCAGTCCCACAGCAACTGTTTCCAAGCGATAAGAACTTTTGTGTTAAAATATTTTAAAATAAATGTTCAGGCTACAAAAAAATCCAAAGTGTAACAAATGATTTTCAGTGAGGGGGAAGTAACTGAAAGGACTTTGCGATTCTGCTAATAAATAATGCACGCTGCACTTTTCACTCTGCAGTATTTATATATTTTAAAGTCTACTGACATGCAGCTGTAGCACCTTGCATGATAGGAATGGCTATTCTGCAATGCCAAACCTGAAGCTCATTTCTCCGATGTACCCAGTTCAAAACAACCTTTTTAAAGCGTTTGCTCGATTTTTGGTAAAATGCTATAAACTGACCTCCTTAATTTTTCAGCTTTTAAAATAATTATGGAAATAATTACTGGATCCTTCCAAGACTAATTAACAAAACCAACAGTTCTGTGTTTGGTTGTTTTGGTTTTGTTGTTTTTTTTTGTTTGTTTTTTTTTTTTGTTTGTTTTTTTAAAATAAGAAATTAGGTTACAATTTAAACTAAAATGTTTCTTATGATTAATGATCAAGCACCATTGATTACAAAAGCTCAGCCATTACACAGTTTTGTTTGTTTTTTAAGAAGTTCTCCCCCAAAACAGAAAAAAAGCATGGGAGAATTAGTTAGGATTCTGCAGATAGTTACCCACATTTGAGTATTCCCAGTATCAACAGAAGTCACAAGCATAAAGTCACACACACCCTGCACCCTTTGCAGAAAAGTTCTTAGGTCTCAGAAATCAACTGTAAAGTAATGTATGCATTAAGTTCTTCAAAAAGAAAAGGTCATGTTTTACACACCTCATGAAAAGAGGAGGTTACCCTCCACTATTTTTTGGACTTCTGATACTTGATTAACATTTTAGGATTACTTTTCAAAAAACATTTTTACCTTTTGATATTTGTTCGGGAGTTTCTGTGGGACATATAAGTGAGAGTTCTGTGCAAAAATATTGGCTGCAGGGGGGGAAAAAAAAAAAAAAGGTTATGCTTTAGTTAAAATTTCCTACAAGTCCAAAGTAAAGGAGTGATAAAGACCAATTACTCACTGCTATCAGATTCCGGGTACGTAGAAATCTGTATATCTGTGTTGGTTCTAAGAAAAAGAAACACATATTATCCAACATACCTTATAACTCCAGAAAGACAGCCTTATAATGATAAAAAGTATCTAGTTCAGCATGTTAATTATTTTTTTAAACAATTATCACAAAAGTTTAAGTGAAGCATCACTGTATCCAAACAACTCCAAGTTAACAAGTCAAAGGTTACTCTACCTACTGTATAACACAAAGCAACAACTTGTTTAAGCTACCATAAATCGGTAGTCACAATGCAACTATGACTGCTCATGCTTTCCACAAAATATGCTTCTTATAGGCTTTATAACATAAAAGGGCAGGGAAAAAATATCTCAACATATTACAACCTATTGTTGAATAGGTAAGTTTTCCTCACGAAGTTAATGAACATATCTGATATGATATCAACACAGTATACTAGATTTATACAGCCGGACAATTTCGTATCTGATTGTTTTATCCTTCTGGAAAGTACCAAGGTCGCTTGCACAAGGTACCAAAACAAGAGAGACTGTCAGTTGACGTATGACACGTTACGGATCATTCTAAGCTAGGAACTTCATTTCCAAAGCCTTTTACATTCATAGGATCAGAAAAATACTGATTCTGGTAAAGCAACTACTGTTTCAAAGTGCAACTGGAAGGAGAACATTACAGCCATAGGCAATACTGACACGAGAAAGTAGCATCATTTGAAATAGGTGTCATCACCAAAGTTCAAAACAGCAAGACTCGCCTATAGAAGAAAGGACCTTCAGTTTAGTTTTAAGCAATTCAGTTAAATCAGGACAAAAAAAAGGGGGTTGTCTGGATACCTAACAAGAATCCCAACTAACTTTAATACACCCTTTTGAAACTGAAATAAAAGCCAGCTTCATTAGGCAACGTCATCAAGTAATTTCCAAGTTTCTTGCTAAAACACATGAAGTGTAGAGAAAAAGACATAGAATGGAGAATGCCTTGATGCCCATGCTAAGGCTGCTAACACTGCCTCCATTTCCCACATAAAGAAAACAAACAACTATTTATTTTTTTAATAAAGACAAAACTTTATTTTCATGTGACTGCAAAACATTTATTTCAAATAGCTGGAAACCTTACTGGAATTTATGGAATTCTGTGATTAGAAGTGAAAAAGGACAGCATTTTATATCCCTCGTTCCTTTTTAAAGATAAAATTCAGCCTTATTTCTACACTCATGAATGTAAGACCCCAAAGAATCTATTATTAGAGACACATATGATTACTGGAGAAGGAAATCTTAAAATGATCCCAGTATTTCCTTTTACCAGTAAAATTCTGCTTAATGCAAATTATCATAATAAAAAAAAAAACCCACTGTATTTTTCTTTTCTGTTCTTTATCGTGATTTGAGAAATTAAGAAACATGTGCTTTGCTAGGAAGTGAAAATAAGAAAGTAGTCACAACTTTTAAAGAAACCTCCTGGGTTTTTTAGTCTCCAAAAAAACATGACATAATTATAATTTAGAAAGGTATGAAACCATTAAATTACATTCACCAGGACGTAATTTAATGACAGCGCACTGCTGCTTCAACTTTATTTTTCCCAAGTAGAAAAATTCTGAAACACACTTTTCAACCTGCAGACATATGTTTCACAAGTCCTTATTACTCAGCAAAAGCTTAAAATAAATCTTTATCTTTTTCTAGCGTATGACCTTGAAAAGGGACAAAAACATTCAGGAAGAATATGATTCAAATCTACGTGTGTTACGATTTTTTATTCCAATATTCACCTCTTGCAGTTTTCCCGTGACATTCACACGACAGAGTTAACACGCTACGATACGTTTGCACTTACTCCTGATCACAACCTGCACAGCTCTATGCTTCCCTTGCCTGACAGACTGAAGCATGGGCAAGAGAATTTTCCGCCCCATCTTGGACACTGACACCGAGCAAACCTCTTGAAACTCGTCGGCCACTTGACCTATTTGCAGTACAGTACTTACTGAACATATAGCTTTGTTAACAAGGCTCAAAGGACCTCGCATTATTAAGGATTTGAGACGACACCAAAAACTCTAACACTTTCTCAAACGCTGTCACCGTCTATAGCAAGTGAGCGCGAGCGGTGACAGCACCAAACCCAGAACCAGATCGTGTATTTAGTAGGGCGTTAAAAATTTCCTTCAAATCCTAGCAATTGCGCAGAACTCTTTTAGTGCAATGCAAGTTTATTGCTACACCATGCTTTTGAGCCAGATTTCCATAAACTACTTTCTGCTGCATCCGAGGGGATTCTCCTCCTATCTGGAACTGCCACAGGGCGATGCGTGGGTCGCAAAGGTCAGTTTCCAATACGAAATCTCAACTAAGGGACAATTATCGCCAGACAAAGAAAAACCAAGTACAGTGAAGTCTTAATCACATCCTGCCCCTGAAAGGGGCTCGAAGGGCAGCCGCCGAGGAGGGAAGAGCCTCCTCGTTCCCAAGTGCCCGGTGCCTCCAAGGGCTGTGAGAGAAGGGAAGGGAACCGGGCACCCCGAAAGCCTGCCGGGAACTGCTCCTGAGAAACCAAGTTCAGCGGCTGGGCGCAGACACACACCCCCGCCCTCCGCCCGCCGGGCCCCGGCCCTGGGNGCTCCCCCGGCTCCCGCCTTCGCTCCCGCCCTCGCCCCGCCGGCTCCTGCCCTCGCTCCCCCGGCTCCCGCCTTCGCTCCCGCCCTCGCCCCGCCGGCTCCTGCCCTCGCTCCCCCGGCTCCCGCCTTCGCTCCCGCCCTCGCCCCGCCGGCTCCTGCCCTCGCTCCCCCGGCTCCCGCCTTCGCTCCCGCCCTCGCCCCGCCGGCTCCTGCCCTCGCTCCCCCGGCTCCCGCCTTCGCTCCCGCCCTCGCCCCGCCGGCTCCTGCCCTCGCTCCCCCGGCTCCCGCCTTCGCTCCCGCCCTCGCCCCGCCGGCTCCTGCCCTCGCTCCCCCGGCTCCCGCCTTCGCTCCCGCCCTCGCCCCGCCGGCTCCTGCCCTCGCTCCCCCGGCTCCCGCCTTCGCTCCCGCCCTCGCCCCGCCGGCTCCTGCCCTCGCTCCCCCGGCTCCCGCCTTCGCTCCCGCCCTCGCCCCGCCGGCTCCTGCCCTCGCTCCCCCGGCTCCCGCCTTCGCTCCCGCCCTCGCCCCGCCGGCTCCTGCCCTCGCTCCCCCGGCTCCCGCCTTCGCTCCCGCCCTCGCCCCGCCGGCTCCTGCCCTCGCTCCCCCGGCTCCCGCCTTCGCTCCCGCCCTCGCCTCGCCGGCTCCTGCCCTCGCTCCCTTCCTCCGCTCCGCTGCCCTGCCCGCAGCTGCGGGCTTTCCGTGTGCCTTCCCGCGGCTCTGCCCCCGCGGCCGCACAGGTAGCTGGTGCCCCTCTCGCCTGAGGAGAGCCGCGCCCCTCGGGGGCCGCTCCGCTGCCCGCGGGAGCTGGGGCTCCGTGGTTCAAACAGACGAATTCGCCGAAATAGGAGCTTGGGTATATGTGGGTGTCGGTTTTGTGGTAAAAATGGTCGTACTGGGTCGGACACGAGGTCCTGCTGGTTTCCTGTAGCTTTAACCTTGATTAACCATGAGGCTTCCTCAGAGGACGGCACAAGAATTCGCCCGTAGGGGCAGGGGTACTTGGAAGTCTGAGGTAAAATGTTTCCCTCTGGTTTTATTCCCACCTTTCTCTGCTTAATGAGGACGCACGCAGTTGTGCCGCCGTGGCTCCCTTCAGGGTCCTGCCCGCGGATGGCCCAGCGCAGGTGCAGGATCGGGCCTTCGGGGCAAGCTCCCGGACTGCCCCAGGTACGGGTGCAATGTCAGGAGTCCAACTGTGCGATGGGAAAACAGCACTGGCTTTATTGCATCAAGTCCTTATCAGTGGCTCGGCAAGCTCGGTATGTAAAAGGCTTCCACGGCCATCCCCTTCTATTTGCTTTCTTTTGCGAAACTTCTGCAAGAGTAATTGAGGTAGGGTAAAGGGTAGGTTAAAAATGGTCCATGTGTGAAATACAGCCTTGAATTTTGATACCAGATGCTACCGTGATGCTGATGCTGTTCTGTCTTGGTTTATCTTCTAATTCCTAGTGTTAAGGAAAATGAACTTAATGATAAATATTGAGAGGAAAACCATATATCAAAATCAGCCATGCTGTAAATGTGCCTTACGTTATCAACAGAGCAGGATTCTACTGTGATGTCTCAATTGTCCGTTATTAACCTTATTATAAGAAAATGTATGGGTATACACCCCCCCCGCACATTCAATAAATAAGTCTTTATTGGCTACAATTCCCCCCATTTGTTTTTATTTTACAGTTCCTTAATATTTATTCTTATTTAATATCTGAAATGTTCATTTTATTTTCCAATTACCTCCCCTCTTTTTGCTTTTTCTACTGCACCATTAACCTTTCATGCTTGTTTTGGAAAGATAGTTTCTGCTCTTTTTTTTTTTTAATTACTCTCTGTCCTTCCATTTTTATCAGACATTGATGTTTTATGTGCAGTCTTTTCTGTAATTTGTTTCGATCTTAATTGTCATACATGTTTAGAAATTCATCTTGGTCACCATTTTAGCTACTTTCTGTTTTTCTTCCCTCCAAACAAAAGGTGATATTTCTAAAATATTCTGTTACGCATTTTATCCTGCTTATCATAATTGACTCTGCTTGGTATTCCAGTTTCTTGATCTTCAATTTCCTATTCTATTTCTCTACAGCCACTCATTTGTTATTATTGCTGAATATGTCTTTAGTTACTTACTGGCAGCAGCAATGTTTGAGGCACTGGATGTTTCTGAGGACCTTACTTGTAGCTTCTTCACTCTTAATACCAGGGGACTTCCTGGTGAGCCTTCTGATGCACTGGGTATTTGCCAGTCTTCCGAAATGATAGACTAGATAGCAACAGTATGCCAAATGAAGAGCACCTTTAGGTGATCAGAGGTTGATCTTGAGGTCAGTCATACCCTGTGCCAAGTGACAAAAGGTAAGAAATACTGTAGTATGTGTGGGAAAGGCTCCTAAATGTTGTATAGCTGCAATTTTGTCCTTGGAAGTTGTTTATTGCCTAAAATCTATTCCTGTTTCCTCCCTACTGTTTACAGGCCGCTGCTGCTTCTGGTGGCTCATCCTTCTAAATTTCAAAACCAGGAGGAGGAGCCAGAGGGCAACTTTCCAAGCAGGAGTAACAAAGATAATTAGGCAATTAATCTCTGGCATTGAAGTCAGATCTGCTTGTGAACAGAGGAGCTAAGGAGCAGACTGTAGCCTTGAGTGGGACAGGACAGCGCAGGACAAAATGTGTACAGATGAGCCCTCTGGAAGCGTAGGACTGTCTGCCAAATAGTGGAGCTTCGATAGCTTGAGCCTGTTTTCCTCAGGTTGTAGGGAGACTCTTCATTTTTTAAGTTGTTCAGATCTGCTGCCGTGGGCTGTCCATATAAAGAGCGTAGAGCACTGGTGAGATACACTCAACTGAAAGAGCCTCAACAACTGTGAAATGTCATATTCGGGGCTGCATAATTTGGATGGCTAGAAAGAGCGCAAGGCATAAAATAGCAAGTAACTTTTATTTACTTAGTACAGTTAGAAGCTAGAAAGTAAATATTTCTTTTTAGAAAGATGGAAATCATAATGGTTTCCTCAGAAGAAATGAGCTGTGGTATAACACTGTTGTGTCCTTGACCTGCCCGTTAATCTAGAACTTTATAGATTTTACAGATGCTTTTATTAAAGAATAAATACTTTAAAAAATTGTGTTGTCTATGTATACCAGGTAACAGAAGTTGGCCATATTTAGCAAACGACAGGGTATCTGCAAAGCCAGTGAAAATGTGTTTTCTAATAAAGTAGTCTAAAAAAGACAAGCGGCGAAATGTGGTGTACCTTACTGAAATTGGTATCAACTCATAAAATTAAAAAAGTAAAAGATGATGACAAGTAGTGTATTTTTTTGCTATAAATATAGAAAATCTCCTAACATAATGCAAAAAAGGACAGTTTAATAAGTGTAATGTGATAAATGGAAGAAATTAATTTGCGAACCAGGGTTGCTGTTGGAACAAATTTCTGGTAGTGAAAGCAGAAGTGGTTGGCAGAGGTGCTTTTATGATATGTCAAGATTTATGTCTTGAGATAGCCAATCCATTCTTGTTTTCACGTGCTGTTAGTGGGATTTGCATTTGCTATCCAAAAGAACAGTTTTGTTTCCTGCAGATTGAAAGCGTGTGCTACCTCTAAACCTCTCCTTCCAAAGCCTTTTTGCAACCTGTACATACCCAGTGTTCCTGTCATCTTGAAAGGCTAAACTGCAGTGATTTTTAACTCTGCAGATATGTATGAAAAAGTGCATGCATGTTTTATACCACTTTATGAGTTTTTTCTTCATTTAATAGTTACATGCTTTTCTTGCTTGCCTGGAGCACCCCTATAGCCACACTACTTAACTTTCCGGCTTCCAGTCCTTCAAATTACTATATCTCAGCGCAGGAATATTTAGAAAATCCTTTTTTAAAGGGGAAATAAATACCTGTATACATGCAGCTCAGTCTAAATGAAAGTTCTGCCAATATAATTATACTGTTTTCCTCACATCTTTAAACATGGGTCTGCCTGTATAGATTGTTAGTAACTAACTAATACTACAGAGCTAGTCTATCTTCTGAGAACTTAATTTTAAATGTAACTTTGGAACAAAAGAATAGTGCTTACTAGCTGAATATAAACTTTTGGTCAATCTTTTTTTAAAATTGCTTAGAGACTCAGGCCGTCATAAAAGCCAGTGTCAGTATTTATTAGGGAGCGCTATTATATCACGCTGGTAAAGAACTGAAGTCTGCTCTTCAGGGTATTGCCGAGAATAACAAATCCACAGCGAGTGTTCTGGGTAGCTGCATTTCTTCATTTTGGCCTCAACCTAAGAAGCACGTTCAGTGGGCTTCAAGGGCATCCAGCATGGAAGAGACCTTGCCCCCTCCACTTCTGTGGTCAGATCCAAACTTTACATCTTCCTGTTTTCATGCTTCCAGGTTCTCCTTCGCACTCTCTGTCCAGCCCACCAAACCCAGGTGTTCCATGAGAGAAGTGAGAAGGCACAAATGCTGTAGAACTGAGACAAACAAAAATACTTCATGCATAGATGGGGAGGTATGGGTCCCACAGCTGTACCACTGTGCTCCAAATGCAGATCTATGTCAGTGGCATCCCTTTCTTTCACTTACACGAATAAAGTTCACTAGATGCTAAGTTAACTTCATCTGCAGTAGTTCCTAATCCATTTTTTCAGTTCATATTCTTTATTTTCAGCCCGATTCGATGTCAATCAGCAGTTACAGGCTGTGGAAATTATTAAATAAGCTACTCTTCCCCACCTACTTGGAAAGCCAAAGTCAATTCCCACTTTGTGTTTTCCCAGTCTCTTGTAAACAGAAGCTACGTAATATTGCAGCTGGAGAAAGGGAGTAGCTACAGCTTTGAGAGCGGGTAGGCGCAGGACTGGGTATATTTAGGATGGCGGGATCGTATTGCAGTTGGGGTGGTAGCTCTCGGTTTCAGTTTGCTTTTCTGCATGTTAATGTCTAGCGTTGCCCTGTTTTTATAGGCAGGGAACTAAGAAAAGGGAAAATAAACTTTACTGTAAGGGAACAACTGTACTGAAGCACGGCAAAGGGAAGAGCCAAGATCTGACATGGCAACCCAAGTGTTGTGATGTATAGCTATGAATGCAGCATGCGTGGAAGATTGACAGAGCAGCCACTTGTGATTCTCATTCATGTGTTTGGCTGGGGACTGCTTTTGTACAGAGCTGCTCAAATGTATTCCAGGAGCACAGTACTCAAGGAACTTGGCCCTCAGGGAATCTTAATGCGCCCATAATGCGCAGCTTTCAGCGAGCAGGTTGCTTACATGTCTTGAGTTTTTGTAGAGTGGAAAGTGAATGCGCAGTATGTTTTGCACCAGTGAGTCACCTATCTTCTGCATTCACATGGTGAACAGTAAGTGATAATTATTACTCATTATTGCTTAGTAATGTGTGCTCAGGAGTTGTTTCTTGGAGTCTTGGATGTTTTAATATATTTTTCATGACTTCTACAGTGAAATTCATTTCCTGATTTTGAGTTAATGATTTATTTTTGCTTGGTGGGTTTTTAGCAGTTGTGTTTGTCTTTAGTGTTTAGATAGTGGACTAAAAATACCAGAATTGTTTCAAAAGCATTATGAAAAGCCTAGGCCCAATATATTAATTTGCTCTAGAAAGGCAGGAGATCTCTTAAGATGATTTAACTGTAAGTCCAGACAGGTGCTAACAGTAAAAGCATTCACTGCAGAAAAATACAGCTCATACAATGAACTAAAATGTTTATAATGTAAAAACAGTAAGTTCAGGATAACATCCACTTAGTTTTAAAGACAAAGTCTAAACCAAGATCTTTATTCATATAAGATTGGATCAAATTCAAAAGGAAGTGTCTGCTGAAAGAAAACAAGGTAGTGTTATTCACCTTTCTTAAAACCTGAATAAATTCCACGTATCACTGAAGACTCCATAGGTAGGAAAAGGATGCGTGGAGTCTCTGCAGAAGGACTGTCGTTGGTCAGTGGAGCGCACACAGCACTCAGAACAGACCTTATCTGGCTTACTTGTTGGTCTGTGCCCTTCATTTGGAATGTCTTCATCAAATTTGTAATTGTTAGAAAAATTGAAGGTGCTTGAGGTGAGTTGTGTAAAAAGTTCTTGTCCCTTTTGTCCTCAGAGAAACTGTGGATCTTTGTCATGAACCCCTTTTTAAACTTGAGCTTCAGAAAAGAAAACTCTAGGCTTTTGATATTTTAATCCAGAGTTGTTTGGCTTTTTTACAGAAAATCTGCAGACCTCGTGTGTATGATAAATAAAAAAAACCCACCCACATTACAATATGTTTAATGTATAATTCCAAACAAAATACACAGAAAAAAACCATGCCAAATCTTGACATTTCCATGCTTAATACATGGAAATGGAATAGGAATCATGCTAGTTCATACTCTAATTTCAGAGATCCAGTATGTGTTGTGCTTACTGCAAGACTATCAGAAAAAAATTCGAAGTGAACTTTCAGGAATTGTGCTCTCTTAATTGAGGCCTGGAAACTGTGAAAGATACGGCAACTGAAAAACTTTTGATGTAAACTTAATGATTAAACTCAGAAATGCAGAGATCAAAGAGAAAGTGCTTGGGAAGATGGGAGAATTAAGTCAGTAACAGATGTAAATAGAAGTTTCTCACCAAAAGGTCTGTTGACAGTGCAAGAATGAAAGCTTAAATCAATCAAGAAGAAAAATGGAGGAGGATCAGCAAATATGTTAATAGATAGTAAAATGAAACCTCAAATTAATTAGTTAACAAATTAATTTCTGCTTTAAGTAAGGGATAAGTTTTAACAGGGATCAATTCTTTGTTTTGCGGCTAATCTGAGTACAGGTTAATAACATATGAATTTTGAATTTTATCATCAGCAATTACTTAAATGATAAGATCAGGGCAGAAACTGTTTTCCTAATGTTTTCCAGTTAGCACAGGTATACAAAATTCACACGAGAGAGCTTATCTAAATGTTTCTTTCATCCCAAAGTTAGCATGTTATCTGTGGTTTTATATGCTAGAGTTTGCTTCAAGAAGGCTTTTACAAGAGTTTATCTTGTTTTTGGAATGCTGCTTGGGATATATGATTCTGCACACTATAATATGAATTATCCATACTCTAGAAGAATTTTACTGGTTGTTGCCATGACTGTGGTCAAAGTACTTTTACCATGCTAAACACGGAAGGAGGTGAGAAACATAGCAGGAGGTGAATTGTGACCAATCCTAATCCCACTTTTTGGAAGGAGAAATAAATCTTTATGTGGCATAACTTACGCTGTTTGGCATGCCAGTTTAATCGGCGCTGGTACTGACATCTTTGCATTTAAGAGAAACGAGACTTTGCCCTGAGGAAGTTCTAGCTTTACCTGCCTCGTTACTTGTTGTATAGCTAGATCACCCAAGGCGCGCCACAATTTCACCTACTCTTTGAACCTAGACAGGTTAGTGAGGTAAATTAAGATTAGAGTGACTGCTCTACAGAGCTCTGGCAACAATCCTAAATACAAATGTATGTGCAAGAAGTAATATTAAATTAAAGGTAATTAAGCAATACATTTCATGGTGTTGACAATTTGGGAGTATGTAGGAGATGACTGATACAGTTTTAAAATGTTGAAATGCATTCCACTGCATTATGAATTGGCAACTCGAATATGATGACTGACTAGTTATAACTGCCCTGCTGCATTTAGACAGACTGTCAACTACTTACTAACCAGCCAAATGACAAAATCAAATTAAAAGGCATACTTATAGCCACTACTGTACAAGCCCCTGGAGACCCTGAATAAACAGATGGATCTTGTACTGAGTGCCAGATGTGAATTGGCAAGGAAATAATTCCAGAGACATCATTCCCCTTCACTGAAAATTCCCTGTGTATAGATGTTCAGATCTTGGGGCATCTGAGAAGAAACAAAATGCCTCAAAACTGAGTAGGAGGAAAAATCTGACTCATAAAAATTAAAGTTCAGAACCAATGCAGAGAAGAAAGTAAAGGTCTTGCCTTTTTTTAAGAGACTGCACGTAAGAGTAAATTGTTGGATAATGGTTCTGTTAAGGCATTGAATGAAAATGTTTTAATTTTTTTTTATTGATAATAGTTGAAGAGATAAGTGAGTGAATGAAATCCTAGGAAGCATTCAGATGTAATGCTGCAGGGTAAGGGCCGACAAGCTGCAAGAGTAAAGCAACGCATTGACAAAGACAAGCATTTGTCTATCAGAATGGGAAAAATAACATTTGTGTAGGACAGGTGCAGGTAGCAATATTGAAGTAGGTATATAGCAGTCCAACTGACCGATTGCATAGTCTTAAATATAAATCTTTGGAGGCTCAGAGTGGAACTGCAGTGATGAAACCGCTGTTTATGCGGATTGACTGCTGGTTTTGGCAGAGGCGAAACCAAATTGTCATGTAAATTGTTTTAATTACAAAACTAGGGAAGTTAATATAGTCCAAAGTTTGGGTTAGTCTATTTTTGAGAGTAAATTCCAAGCTGCTTTATTAATAGATGTGTTCATATATTTTTAAACCAAAGCCCCACATTCTCAGTAAACGCTTTGAGGGCTTTGTTAAAAATGCATCCCTAGGGGTAAACCGCTGGCTCAGCTGAAGTCAGTGGAAGTTTCCCAATTGTTTTCATGCGGTCAGAACATCACTCTCGTTGTTTGAAAGGCATCTTCCTATAGTATGAGTTAACTGTGAAATACAGTACATCCGGTGCCATCTTCTAAAAAGCTCTAATTGTTTATGCACTCATATAGTAAAAGAGCAGAAATTATTAAGACATATCTAAACCAATGTATAATTTAAATATTTGCCTTATGCACAGTAACCATTATGTACTTTAATACAGACAAGGCATAAAGCAAAAACACTATTATTTAATCTAATTCACAATCTAGCCATTGCTGGCAGACTATAATCTATAAATATTAAGCTGTGACAGCTTGCCAGAACTTCTCCTGCAAGGACCTACTGATGGAGTTTTTCTAAAAAGACTTCATAAAAGCAGCAACAGCAAACTGAGTGACCCTACAGGTGCAAGCTGCAGCGGTTGTCTCTTCAGTCTTCCCAATAAGATTTGTTGAAATTCTCTGTATCACAGCGTCTTTATTGGTAATGGATCCCTCCCTTAATTTGCAGTGATGCATTTGGAATGTCAGCTTCCAAAACAAGGCACATGGGAGGCATCTAAAGTAGATTTTTTGAAAGGAAAATGAACAAAGAGCATGTCAGGTTCCATTTTGATTTGCATGACAAATCCAGCATGCAGTGTTCTGGTGGGTCGGGCTGGGCGTGCCTGCCACTCACTGCGTTTCTTACTTTGGTTTGATCACTTTTGACAGTCCGTTATGTTAATTGTTCTAAGGATTGTTTTGCTGGGGGAAGAAAAGGAAAGGCATTTTTTATTTTGTACTTCTTCCATTTACAGGAAAGGAGGCGTATCTGAGGGAACAGAAAATGTTTTCAATCGGTTTGTGATCTATTTTATTTGTAAATAATCCTGTGGGGTCATCAAGTTCAGTAGTTCAAATCTTACTGTTACTCACTCCGTGCCTGTGGTTTTGAGTGAGAAATACTAGGCCTGTAAACTAGAAACTTGGGGAGTCTATTGTTTTGGTGCACACCATTCTTTCTCCCTTTGAGTCCCACAGCGATGGGTCCTGCCGAGTGGTTTGTGCTATGCCTATATGTTTCTATCGGATGATATTGTGGCGCTTTGACAACTGCTAACAAGGGATTTAATGCCCTAAGAGGCATTGTTGGATACGCATTGTTATCAGTATGGGGATAGTATGTGAATAACTCTCACATGTGTCAAAGACCTGTTGGTAAATACGTGCATATGACTGAATTCTCCTGAAGGCACAGTTGGAGGTTGCTGCTGCCCCTTCGGGTACACGCATTTCTCTGTCGTCTATGTTAAAAGTCATGGATTGTTTGGTGGTGGGTTTTGGGTTTCAAAGTTCCTAACTGACTGCAGGTGGTAGAACACTGTAACTTGATCACAAAATGGCATTTTCAGCCTGATAGAATGATCAACCATAAAGTTTCAGGAGAAGACTCTGTTGTTTACGTTTGTGTCTCTCTTTCGCAGTTACTGCTGGTTTTCAGCCAAAGGAGAGCTTAGTGCTCAAAGAATGAGGAGAGCAAGAAGACAGAAATGGAATTTCCCAGAGGTTTCCAGGTAATGACTGACATCTATCTTTTAAGCTTTGAAGTCCTACTCTGCATGTGGTGTTCTTATTTACATGTTGTGATCTAAGTGCACCATGACAGATAAGCTCTAAATACAGGATGCTTTTTTTTTTTTTAAATATCAAAATAAATGAAGTTAAACAATCGAGTGTAATAATTCCAATCACATTCTTGCTTAGGGATTCAGTATGCTAATGCTACTTTTCATGACCAGTGTAGTCCTCCTTCAGTACTATTTTACTAAAGTCTCCGGACTTACACGTGCATCAGTTTGAGCTGGTGCATCGAGTCAAACCCAGTATAATTAAACAGTGTTACTGATGATCATGAATAACATTCTTGCACCACCACTTTGAGATGGATTACCTGTTATGCTGCTTTACTGAAAGCTGAACTCAGTGGGAGGTGAACTCACTGAAATTTAGTTCCCGAGAGATTGAAGGCTTTGCCTCGCAAGTGGGGATGGCTTGCGCTGGGATGGCTGTGCCGATGCCCCCCTCCGCCCCTCCAGCTGTCCTTGCTGTGGGAAGTTCCTCTTTCCGCTACAGGGATGGCTTAATTGCTCTGAGGCAGCTGCTAGATTTTGCCAATTCTGCTGTGAATGTTCCGAGTATGCGAAGGTGAAGCGATAGCACTGTAACATGCAAAACCAGAGCCCGTGGCCCTTCAGCGTAGGACGCGGGAGCCTGCAGGGTGGACAGGGTACGTCAGGAACCACTGTTGACCTTGCGAGGTGGGTAAGTGGTCGCTTTGCCCGAGTCAGCTTCGATTGAGAGCTGCCTGAGCCACCAAGCTCTGAACTCTGACGCTTGTAGTTCTTGGTCTTGTGACTGGATGGTGCCTCTCTGTTTCCTGGTAGCTTTCCTGTTTGATCACTTCTTGGAAAACAGTGTCACTATTTCCTGTCAGAGTGAAGAGCTGCTAAACCTCTCCCACTAATCATTCGTTTTTTTTTTTAATTGGTGCCCAATATTGAGAAGAACCACCATGAATCCAAGTCACAGCGGGTGAAAAAAATGACCACTGTTCTTGGTAGGTCTTGCAAAGTGTTTTGTCTTTTGTGCGTTTGTTGAGGTTCTCGCTCTGTACTCAGCAACACTTTTTAAGCCGTTCTACTGTAATAAAAGGGAAAAATCACCCACAGCTTTTTTTTTTGGCGATTATATACGAAATAGGCCACACCAGATGTCCTCTGGCCCTTAGTCCGCTGCTTGTTCCCCCTGTGCTCTTTCAGAGAAACAGCTCCCGCCTTTTCCTGCGGGAGGGAGCAGTCGTGGCAAGATGGCAGAGCTGGTTTCCAGGTGCGGTTCCATCTCTTACCAGCTCAGCAACGGCTTAAAGCGTCAGCAGAAGATACTGCTGCAGATAACGGGTATTTAAAACAACTCTCTCAAAAAAAATTCTTTCCCACCTCTTTTTTT
>VZTL01006958.1:22554-34814 GCA_013400535.1 Scopus umbretta
GGGTGTCGTGGTTCCCGGCGGGACGGGGTGCCGGGCCGGGTGCCGGCCGGGGTTCCCGGCGGGACGGGGTGCCGGGCTCGCCGCGGTCGCTGATTTCCCCCTCCCGCAGGGCCGTCCTGAGGAAGGCCTCGGCTCTGGAGTACAAAATCCAGCGGAGAGCGCTGCGGAAGGAGGATTTTATTAATTACATTCAGGTAGGCTTTGCTATTAGCAGGGCGCGCTCGCTCACCTTGTAGACGCAGCTCAGTCAGAATTTTTGAATTCTGAATTCTGGTGTATCAGAAGCATTTGTGTAGTTCCCGGCCCGAGGCCTCTCCTCGCCCGGCCGCCGCCTGCCCTCCGCAGCGGTTTCTTGGCGTGGGCTCTTCACCAAACCGCAGCAGAGCACGTTGCGTAGCCGGGACGTGGTGCCCGAATTTGGGGTGAGAGAGTCGTCTTCCTTGTTGCGGCCTTTTTCCTATAGCTGCTTACCTCTCCAGGGATGCAGAGACCCCAGTTCCCTGATGTGCTGTGCAAGTTGTAGTCAAGGGAAATTAAGTTTTTGTGGTGTTAGAAGTTTGGCTTTGCATTATGATGCTAGGAACATGGGGTGCTAACAGCTCAAGTCTGAAATACCACGTGCAGTATAAATACTCAAGTTCGATTTCACTCAGCCTTAGAAATGTAGTGATCCACCTGAAAAATCGTGGCTTACGTTTTCCTGGATGTAATTTTTAATGTCCATCTAGCTATAAAAAAATTGATCTTTTTTTTTTCNTTCTCTCTGCATGCCAGGTTGTCGTACCAAGGGTGTATTGGTTGCTTGTCAATGTGCAAATGATTTTGTGCTTGCCTTATTGTAAGGTTGATTCTTTCCCTATTGTGTTTCCAACAGGAAGATGTCCAGCTTTGGCTTTCACATGTTGCATTTTGCAAGCAGTGGGTGAGTTTTCAAAATGCTCGTCTTACCTGAGTTGAGATTCTGGACTGGTGCTTAGTCAGGCATCTGGAACGTGAATTACAGACAGGGGTACAAACTCTACTGCCACATGCTGTAATACTTACATGATTTTTATGGTATTATTGGAGCTGCCTGGGATTTTCACTGATGTATCTAAGCGTAGAATTTGACTCAGAATGAATTAATATGAAATCTGATGCTTGCAGGTGGCAAAGGTGAGGCTGATTGCATTGAATCTGGAGTACTGTTTGATTTGGGAGAATCGTAATACTGGTTATACCTTCTCTGGAATGAATGGATCACCTGTCTGTGAAATGTGATTTTGTTCCAAACATTTTTTTATAGTGGCTATGCTGAAAAGTGTAATTGTGGCAATTCTGTACTTTGTAAACTTTCCTGTGCAAGTCTTCACATTATTATTAGCATTCAGTCATTGTCCTTCCTGTACTGAAGGAGGTGACCTTGTCATTGTAATGCATGTGGCCCAAGAAGAGTGCACTCCTTACCTCAAAAGAGGTCAGTGAGATGATGAGTTTGTGACTTAGGCAACGTCTGTGTTAGCTATGCAGTTCAGAAGGGTTTGAGTTCACTAAGCTTTTCTAGTCTGGTAACATTTGAAAACTGGTCAGTGTTGAACAAATACGAGAAACTTTCTATTGAAGGTAAAATAGCAGAGAAGTGTCTTTTCCAGTACAATTGCATTACAACTTGTAAGCTTTCATAATGAAACTTTGGTGCTGGTGGTTCAGTTTGGTACTAGAGTGGATGAAACAAAAATTCTTCTTTTACAGAATGCAAAACATCAGCTTAGTAAGGTGTTTTCTTCCATGTTGGCCATTCATCCCAATAAACCAGGTAAATAAAACAATGGTGAGTGCTGCATAAATGGCTGAGTATGGATTGTGTAGTGTTGGTTCAAGTTCTATAGGTCTCAGTTCAAGCTATTGGGGTAAAAGTTCCTATGCCTTGCTGCTTCAGAGAAAAGGGCTCTGACGGGGATTGTGCCGAGCAATCAAAAGGTGATGTGAAGGAGGAGTCCCTGTGGTCTGAATGACTATTTCCTGGATAGACTGGGGGCTAGGTAAATGTTTCGGAGGTAGATGTTGCATTCTCATGGCTGCTTTTTTTTGGCATTTGAAGACATCATTGTACATCATTGGATCTGTGCCTATACCAGATTAAACTTCCTGGGTCTGCTTAGCTTTTAGTCCTTTAACTAGGTTTTACGTGGGAGATAATCAGTCTTACTCATTGCTGAGCTCATGGGTTATGTTGGGGTGGGTACATTGAACAAAACCAACCTGTGCATCTCGGAGAGTAGCTTCAAAAGGGGTTCTCATGACCAGCCACTTGCTTTACCTTAAAATTAATTTATTTGTATCGTCTGTTGCAGCACTGTGGATTATGGCAGCAAAATGGGAAATGGAGACACAACTCTCATCAGAAAGCGCTAGGCGCTTGTTCCTTCGTGCTTTGCGCTTCCATCCAGAGTGCCCAAAACTTTATCAAGAAGTGAGTTCCTGGATTTTTTCTGTGACTAGTTATTCGATCAATCAGAGCAAATCAGTCCAGCATATATCTCAGATCAGTCTGAGAAAACTAGAAAAAACTTAGTTTCCCCATCAGTGGGGAAATGTTCTCAAAAAGATGTTAAAAAAAAAATAGTACTTTGTACTGGTAGCATTTATCAATTGGTTAGCAAATCCTGTATTTATGTATGCAAAGTGAGGTGTGTCAGGATTGCCTTCGAAAGTGCTGTAAGCTCTGCTAGGACATCGTGTTCTGGATGAGAGGCGGCATCCCTAGCCTTTGCTAGTGCACATGGTTTTCTTTGAGGGCAAGTTGAGGTTTAAAGAATGACTAGAAAGTGGTAATTTCTACATGTGGGAAATTTCTGAGTAAATATGTAGGACAAGTAGCTATATGCGCAGACCTTCAAAAACCAAGGCTCTTGGACGTATGTGGGATGTTGCAATGTCCTGATTTGTAGCTCCTCAGGTGGAGCTTGTTTTGCCTCATTTGTGGACTTAGATGGTTTATGATTTATCCCCACCCCCAAAATAATTTCATTTTATTCTCTCTCGCAGTATTTCAGAATGGAGCTGATGCATGCTGAAAAACAGAGGAAAGAAAAGAAAGAATTCGAACAAGCAAAGATGGACTTGGTAGGTCAGCTAAACTTACTTAGGAGAGATTGTCTGCTTGCGTTATCCCACGTTTCAATGCGTAGTTTCAAGGGATCTGTATTAATGGTTTGTTTGAGAACAGCTTAGAGAAAGCTTTTGGTCATGTCCTGTGCCTGCCTTAAGCTTTTCAAGTGTTGGCTGATGCTCAGCTCAAATACTTCATATGTTGATTTGTCTTTATATTTCTAAAGTCTTTTGTTACATCCCCCAGTTTGAAAGTTAATAGTAATTTCTGGAAAGGAATAGTTAAACTTACTGTCTTTTTACATCTTTATAGTGGACTTATGTGAATTAGATAAAGATAGATGAAGAGAAACATTAGTATTGTCTTCCATGTTTGCAAAAATGGTAGCTGAGAAAGGAAGACAATTTTTTCAGTGATGTTATGTTTTATATTGCAGGGGGAATTCAATTATTCTGAAGAGATTCTCAATGGGGAAATGGCTCGCATAATCTACAGGGATGCTGCTCAGAAAATTAAAGGTGATTTAACATTTCTTGTACTTACTCAGTAGGAAAATTGTCACCTTTAACTCAGCTCTCCAGTAGGTAATACAGATAGATTTAGCTCCAATGTACACACTAAGATATTTTCAACTGTACCATTTCTTCAGTAGAACCTAGATAATGCCAAAAGATAAATTAATAGTGCTGATAGTTCTGATTTCATAACTGTTCTGCAGGCTGACATCTCTTCCAGTACAGCAGCCTTTGGGCTGAAGTGGCATAGGTGCTGGGCTTACAGTCTCAAAACTTGTTTGTTGGAAAAAAACAAAGGGAGGACAGTTCAGGATTACACACCTTTTTTGCTTGTTTACTGAACGTTAGATCACAACTAATCAGCTAGCACTAGCAATGGAGAAGTAAGAATTCAGACTAACAATAAAACAGGTTAGATGATATTTAAATTAACCAGGCTTGGTAAAATTCACTCATTTTATTGAGAGAAATGGGTAAAATAACTGCAAAATATTAGCAGACATCTTTGAGAAACTGTGATGGATGGGGATATTTTGGAAGACAAAGAGCAAAATATAATAACAGCATTGAAAAGTAGTAGGGGAGAAAGGACATTAGAAGAAATGACAGAAAGCATTGGCTTAATTTAAATTATTGGAGAAATACTTGAATAAATAGGTATACAAATGACTTGTAAGCACCTACAAATGAGGAGGTGAGTAATGGCTGATGGGGATTTGCAGTGAACTAATTATGTCAAGTCATGTCACTTAGCATTCTCACAGATAAGTGTCCTGGTTTCAGTGGGATAGAGTTAATTTTCTTCCTGGTAGCTGGCACAGTGCTGTGTTTTGGATTTAGTATGAGAATCACGTTGGTAACACACTGATGTTTGAGTTGTTGCTAAGTAGTCTTAACACTAGTCAAGGACTTTTTCAGCTTCCCATGCTCTGCCAGGTGCATGAGAAGCTGGGAGGGGGCACAGCCAGGACAGCTGATCCAACCTGCCCACAGGGCTATTCCATACCATACGGCGTCACGCTCAGTATAGAAACTGGGGGAGCTGGCGGGGGGGCAGCAATGGCTGCAGGGGGATGGGCTGGGCATCGGTCAGTGGGTGGTGAGCAACTGCATTGGGCATCACTTGCTTTGTATATCCTTGTATCATTGTTGTTGTTATTTTTTCTTTCTCTGCTGTCCCATTAAACTGCCTTTATCTCAACCCATGGGTTTTACTCTTATTTTCCTGGTTCTCTCCCCCATTCCACTGGGGGTGGGAGGGTGAGCGAGCGGCTGTGTGGTGCTTAGTTGCTGACTGGGGTTAAACCACAACAGTAAGTTACAGAGATACAAGATGGATAATGTAATTCATTGGACATACAATGTGTGCAGCTTTGGAGAGGTCTGTCCCAAATGTGGAGCATTCCGTGTTTTCATGGCAGAGTCAAATGAATGAATAGAGGAGAGGCTGATTAAATTTGCAAGTGGAGCCAAGCTGCAAGGATCAGTAAGCATGTCAGGACAGGACTAGTTTATCACTTTGGAGTCTGGAACGTCCTGCCTCTCCTGGCCCTTTTTTTTTTGTAACTGGATAACATGGAGTCGTGAAGAATATAGTCAGACAATCAACATCCTAACATACGGCTTATTGTGTGGGTAGAACACTGAGATTTATAGAAAAGAAAAGGGTATCTGTCTCAGCACTTAAATGTTAACTGTGTCTTGACAAAAGCTTGCAAAGATACAGAAATGCAAAGTGTGCAATGGATGGAATACTCCACTTGATAGCTTTTTTTTTTTCTCCTCTTGAAATGTAGGTGTTGAATTCCATCTGGCTGTGCTTTCTATCGCAAAGCTCTTTGATTTTACCCAAGATTTGCAAAAAGAAATTCTTGAAAGGTGAGGTGTGGCTTTGTGTTGCGAGTTTTTTTTATTATTATTTTGTTCTGCTTTTTAAGAAACATGTTCTCATAACTTCCCTAATTTGTAGTGGCTTGACATGTTAACAACTACAGGCTGGTCCTCTAGGGAAATAGAATGTTACAGCGTATGGGAAATCCTTTAAGAAAAACAAAACATGAGGCAGGCATGCTCTTTAGAAAAGGGTACTTGTATCTAGCTCCAGAAAAGGCTTTGAGAAGCTGCTAAGAAAAGTTTAGATAAAACATGGGTGTCACTGAATAATTACTACACTTAATCTACATAAATTTACTGCAGGAACTGTGGATTTTCCTAGTGTACTTTGTGGTTCTTTTGCATCTTCAGTTTCTCTGGTTGTGTCTCTGAAAAAAGATCTCTCTTGAAAGCTTCCTGCCTAGTTCATTATATCACTGGAGAATATCTGTATTAAATAAAAAAAGCAAAATGGGCTAATATTTTGTCTTTCTCTTGTGGAAAGGTAAAATGTTTTTTCTCTGGCATTTGGTTACTTATAAATCAAGTACATTTCTATACCAATATAACAAACCTCCTAAACATACCTGCAAAAGAAGAATGGCGGTTGAGGGGTATTACAGACGTGGTGCGTTTAGTCTGCAGGCCAAGTATGCGGATGATCCTCTTATGTGGGACTACATGGCCCGTCGTGAGCTGGAGCTGGGGTCCCTGCAGTCCACAGAACACACCACAAAACAGATGAAAGTATCTGAAATGACCCAGAGGGAGGAACGATGCTGTGCAGTCTTCGAAGAGGCTGTGAGAGCAGTCCCAACAGGTGCAATGTTCTGCCTGCATTTTAACATTTTTTTACTGGTACTTTAGCACACTGTGAAAGTTTCAAAGTTGCCAGGCTCTCCCATACCTAAGAGAAGGCAAGCAGTTTTTAGCTGCTGCCTTTTTGGGATCTATTTTATGTGTTATTTGGGTTATTCTCCAATGCATTTATGCTCTCGAAGGAGCTGCTTAACTGAAAGTGCTTTTAGTTGCTTGTTTGCTTTTATTAATGTGGCTTAACCAAGGAGGAGACTAGAAGCCCACACATGAATAGACGTTTGGGAGTTGTAAATAGAGAAAACTTTCTAAATAAAGGAAACCCGTAGAACTCGAGTTTATTGCTGGTTAGCTGTGAGTAAGCAATGTGTCTGAGTTGCCAGTGGAGTGGCAACTTCAACATCTGGCATTGTCCTTACTCTCAAAGGCGGCTATCAAGGGACTATCTGTGGAGTGGACTCCAACTTGCTGCCTGCATAGCCTTGGAAGTCAGGCAGACAAAGAAGGATTTTCTCAACTGCCTGTCAGTCCTCGCTCTTGCTAGACCCATTGAAAACTACAGGCACTGAACATTAATTGTGACAGCATGCACTGAAGCCTCAGCTGAACTAAGAGCTTGATGCTCTTTAGGAAGAGTTACTGTCTGCAGCTTACACTGGGAAGCCATTTAAAAATGTTAATGTTATAAATGTAGGGCCTCTTTTATAATACTACATTTTAAAGCAAAGTTGGCATTAACACTTAGTGCTTGGATTCTCTATATTCCTGAAAGACAAATATTTGTGCTTACTCTTGTGATTCTATAAAGTGTGATATTATGCCTTTCATTCTACAGAGGACATGTGGAAATGCTACGTCACTTTTTGCTTAGAGAGATACAACAGGAAAACCAACAGTGAAGAATTAAAGAAAAAGGTAATGGCTTATTAGGAAATTGTAGTAACAGATCACCCCTATTTTTACTGACTTCTGTAATTGATCAGACAAGGAGCAAATGCATTTTGTCATTTTATCAGAAATGGTTGTCTGCGGCCATCATTACAAATTATTTAGTCTTATCACTTTTAATGTCAGGCTCATGTGTGGCCTGCCTGAACATGAATGACTTGGGTGTAAACCGGCCTTGTCAGTGAAGTCCAGTGACCTCTTTGGTTGGAAGTTAAGAATGCAAACCTGTTAATATTCGCTGACAGTCCTGCAAACCTGTGCTTGTTCAAAGAAAAGGATGAATTAAAATGACTCTTGCAAGTAAGTCTGAGTAAAGTTTGGTGCTGGCACGTGGGCACCTTAGTTATGCATCTGTGCTTGAGTGTGACTCAGTGAATTAACTAATCATTCTGTGCAGTTTGGTTTCCTTTTAATACAGGAAAAAGAACATTGCTTTGTTGTTCTTTTGCTCCTTAAGGAAGAAGTGTAATTCAAATGCTCAAATTTCCCCTTTATCTCGGAATGTGTGTGGGTACCTAAAGCATTATATATTTAAATTCCATTGAATTTCAGTGACATATTGATACATCGATCCACTGGGCTTCTTGTAACGCTGGGTTCTGGTATATGCAGGAATAATGCTTATTTTCTTTACTTTTTCCTTCTCTGTTGGTTCTAGAGGCTGGAGAGGACGCTGAATGTGTTTCACAAAGCCCATGAGTCCAGTTTGCTGCCAGAAGCTCTCTATAAGCAGTGGGTAAGAGTTGACACAGAAAAATAGATTGTAAGACAGTCCTGCATTGCTTGCGTGCCTATCTTTACCATTTTGAGTAGATAGAAAGGTGGGCGATATTTTGATCAAGGCCTTGCTTTTTAACAAAGTATTACAAATCTCTTGTGGTGATAGCTGTATCTGCTGGGTTTTAGCTTCAACTATTACTGGAGTCCAACCTCTTCGAGAAGGCTACGGAGGTGGCAGAAGCTGCAACTAAGCGCTTCAGCCTTTCAGTGGAAACGTGGCAGATGAGGCTGCAGGTGCTGATCCAACTGAAGAGTGATGATGTGACCCAGTGTTTTGAAGAAGCCATTAAGCACGTGAAATCTAAGGTCTGTGCTGGTTTTATGGACTTGCATGCATTAGTCTTGGACAGGAAAACTGATTTTTTTTTTTTTTCCTCCTTTACAAGGCATTCAAAGTCCCTAACCGTTTTTAAGGTCAGAAATAAGAACTTGACACTTCACATGCACATTGCGTTCAGGGGCATAAGGGAATTTCAAATTCACTTCATGCTCGCAGTTTTAAAGTCTGAATGCTCACAGGTGACATTTTGCATACTCTTCTAGCAGTCAGCTGGTATTCTTTGTGTCTTACTTGAAAAAATGTGTTCTCACTGTCCCGATACATTGTTTGCATGTGTGGTGTTTCAAGCCTTGAATTAGCTATGTGCTCTCTTACTGTTCCATTTCAAAGCCTGGGCACAGGGAGTGAGGAAAGGAAACAAGGAGGTGATTGCTTCTTTCCTCCTTGCTATTCTCAGAAGTTACCTTCGTACTGCAGTGTTGGTGATGCAGAAGAACTTGTCTTTCATCCCTGGCAACATGCCTTGTAGCTGTCCAGCTAAGTAGTATTTGTCCTCTCAGTGAGGAAGGAAACAAGAAGTGATTTCAGTGTGTGATCCAAAGTTGTCTTTCTAAGAGCTGTGCCTAAAGGATATTTTTTACGGCAGCTGTAATACAGAACCTGGTGGATATGTTGCTGTCTGTTTCTGTAAATTGGGCTCACTGTATTTCAATCATTTGATTTATCTACTTACCTTGTAGGGCACTTTGCCATTATGGACCCTCTGGGTGAAATGGAGTGAAGGCACAAACAGCAAGGAAGACACAGAAGCTCTCTACCAGGTACTTAGCTAATAGAAATCTACTTCTTATGACAGCGTGTAAATAAACAGGAACAATGTGTGTGGATGGAACTGCTTTATACTGCAGTTCCTTCATGGATGTGTTGATATCAAAGAATTTCAAGTAAAACTATGTATGTTACCAAAAATCAGCTGGACATAGGCTCAAACACAAATGTCATCCCCATGCTTCTAAGACATCTGGATGTTTGTAAGCACAACCAATGATGGACTCTTACTTTTATTTGTGGTCTAGAATTCTTAGTCTATTTTTCAGATGTTGTTCTGAACATGGAAAAGACAGTTTCCCAAACTGTGTGAAAACATCAAGCTTGTTACAGAAAACTCAAGAACAAAACTGGGTCTTTAATCTCACTGTGAATTCCTTAAACCGCTTAGAGCAAAACATTTCTTCTTTGCCTGACATGTTGGGTTCCCCCCTGCCCCTACTTACAATTCAAAACAATATTTCAGGTGGAAGCTTGAATACAGTTGTTTGTAGAGCACTGTGAAGCCCTCTGCATATGAACGATGTTAGGATTAGGAAAAAATGCTGATTGCCAGCTGTATGGAATACCGGATGAGACTTAGGTTACAACTAATATTTTAATTTGAAAAATACTGGATGTGTTACCCAATGCTGCCTTTCAGACATCATTTGGGATGCTCTTGTCCAGTACTTTGTCTCAAGAGATCTGCTTTATGTCAGATGCCTGATTAGGGAGAAGGTAGTATTTGGTTTCTTCTCCCTTGCTGCCTTTTAACTGCAGTTTATGTGGTTGGTTTGGTTTTGATCTTTTTTTTTTTTTTTTCCTTTTAAACTTGCAGAGGTCCTTACATGCCACAACTCCTGCTGAATCTGTGACTATGAAAGAAAAGTATCTTGACTGGACTTCCAGGAATGGTGGTTATAAGAAAGCTAAAAGAGTCTTTACCAGGTGACAAATAAAACCTTCAAATGCTGTTGTTCTAGGGCATATATTAAAAGGCTTGAAGTCTAAAGTTACACGTGTTTTCCCTTCAGCCTGTGTGAAAATCGTCCATTTTCACTTGACTTCTTCAGGAAGATGATCCAAATAGAAAAGGAGCAAGTAAGTTGTTGAGTATCCAATTAGTGCCTTGTATTTGTAAAATGCACTTCTAACTTTGGATTTAAATAGGAAACAGAGGGCTTATGTGTAGTGTCATTAGTTTGTGATCAGTTCATATTTGTCTTCTAAAGTTGATTTATAGCATGTAATACAAAACCAAGTTCCATGGTAACAAATCTTTGGCAGCGTGCGTGTGCGTATGTAATTACCATGACTCTTTTTCTTTGTAAGAATCTAATCAAGCTGCAGATTCCCTTCTGTACAAAATAAATGGCCTTTTAATACCTTCCTTTGTTAGGAATCCTGCAAAATGCTTCATCTGAGAGAATACTATGAACGGGCTTTGAGAGAATTTGGTTCAACAGATCCTGGTAAGGGGATTTTTAAAATTTATTTATTCATTTGGTGCTGCCTCTTTAATTTCCATCCATTTCAGAAGGCAGTTGTTGTGTTCTCTCCTTGTGATTACTGTCATGCAGAGCGGAGCTTATTTCTTCTGTGCCATTAAGCGCATGACACTCTGTAGCGACCCTTCACTTCAGTCCAGGGTTGTTGCTCACAGTGGGATGGCTTCAGCAGAACTACGAGCAAATACGGTTTTGACTCTGGCTGGCATAGGAGAGGTGTATCACCTTTAATCTGGATTTGCAAACAGTATGGAGCTATGTTTTTACAATCGAGGTTTCTGCAGTATTCCTTTTAAGAAAGTTGACGGCTCAATTATTGCTGCATTATTTCTTAAGATGTTGCTGTCCCAGCTGGGAATGAACCCAGGCTTTTGGCCCTCAGGGGCAGGGGGTTGTAGTGTTTTGAGGTTTTGAGTAAACCTCATTGCTTTAACATTATGGCCACTTGCAAAAAGAGAGTTTCTAGGTGAGTTTTGGTATGTTTGTTAAGTAATATCCCACCAAAATCTAAATGCAACTTTTGTTTTTCTTTTAAAGATCTCTGGCTGGATTATATCAAAGAGGAGCTAAGTCATCCCCAAGGAAAACCAGAGAACTGTGGGAGCATTCACTGGCGAGCTATGAAGATGCTGCAGGGAGACCTGGTGGAAGACTTTGTTTCCAAATACACGTTATTGCAAACTGGACATTTATGAAAAACTATAAATAGTTACAACATGACAGTGTGGATTTCTGTTTTTACTTTCTTTGTTATTTACGAAGGTAAATATGTACCTGGATCGTATTAAAGTGTACCTTCTTTACATTCTTGCCTATGTGGAAAAAACCAATCATCTGCCCCATTGCAGTTGTTTCCAGAGTTGCTTCTGCCAGTGGCAAGTTCAACTGTACAGTTAGAGGAGAAAGCAAAGCTGTTCCTGAGAGTGTTCTTCGTTGAGACTTTTGAGAGCAAACTTGTCCTCCTGCCGAAGCATTCGGATGGAATAGTTGTAATGCATCAGCTTTTGCACTCTGGAAAGCTAATACTACAGCACAAAAAAGCAAGCAAACAAACAAACAAACCAACCAAAACCAAACATGGAAATTATACCTGTGGGAGATCTTTGTATCTTACTAAGTTGCATAATGAAAAGTGGAACGCTGGGGAAACAATCTGTAAGATGATGGTATTTATTGTTTCCTAGCCTTGAAGTCATCTGTAATCCTCTTTTCAAAAACAAACCCAACCTCTGCAACCACCTTGCATCAGTTTTTACATCCAAAGCTGTAATTCTGAGTGTGACTCTGAAATGTAGAGGTGAGCTGAGATCTGTTACAAATGGCTCCGATGTGACAGTAGAAAGTTCTGATCAAGCTTCACCTTTCTGTCCACAATGCCTGAAAAACAGGTAATTTTTTTTGAGACAGTACTACCCTTGGCTGTTGGCAGAGCCACATTTTCCCTTGTCAAAGCCATTAAATCAGCATAAATGCTATTCTCAGACCAATAGAGGATACCTAGGGAAAGCATAGGAACATGCAGCGATAGTTCCTTTATCTGATTTCCCAGTGACTGACTGGTGTGTAATAACAGTACAGAGAAATATTTAAGATTTTTCAGACTGGTAGAAACCGCAGCTCCTCTCAAGCAACAGCCAATT
>VZTL01006958.1:35477-53637 GCA_013400535.1 Scopus umbretta
CTTCCCCCGCACGGCCCGGCCGGGCCCGCCGCTGCGGGCTTGCCCGAAGTATGCGGCGCTCTGCCCTTGTTCGCCGGCCGCGACGCCGGTCAGGCCCCTCCCGGCCGCAGGCCCGGGCGTGCCGGGCTCGGCTCTGCCAGCAGCTGGGAGCCCGCCTTCCCGCGCCCACCGCCCGGGCAGGGGCTCTCCTTCAGCGCATCCATCATTGTTGTAGTGGAAGTGGTAGGGATAACTCACCTTCCCTTTCCGCTCCCTCTGGGGACCATCAAACCAGTTGAGGTGTTACCTCCAGGTGCGCGCCCGCCATCTTTCCCCAGCTCCTCAGGGCTGCGGAGGGTCTGGCCCTCTCCTGTCTCCTTGGCCGGTCGGCTCCCACGAGGTGGTGGGTTCGTAGGCTTTGGTGCTTGTGCTCCTTCTGTTCCTTGTGTCTTCATTACCTCTGCAGCCCTCACAGTCTGCTGCTGTTCCTAGACGGGTGCATTTTGGGTCAGTTTTGGGATCCATTCCCAAAACGGTGGCAGCGGGATTATGGCTGTGAGTGAGGAGACTGGCTGTTCTGCGTTGGCTGCTGCCGGGGGTGACTGATGGCAGCAGCAGGATGAGCCATCCCTCAGCAGATGAAGTGAAAGCCTGTCTGGTTTAAAACCTGATTCATCAAGGGAACAAACAGGCTCAAGGGCTCAGAAACACTCAAATCCTGTAGAAGTTGCATGAGCCTCCTTGGAGGAATCAACAAAAGGCGCTACTGGATTCTCAAAACTGTCTCGTAGGTGATGGCTGCTGCTATTGAGTCCGCAAGCTTTGAGGAGGAGCAGCTTCCAAATAAGAGAGAAACTGTGACCTGGAACCCCAGAAAAGGTAAGCCTGAAATACTAGGACAAAACAAAGGAGACGGTGAATAACAGAAGTAACACTGTACTTGAGGAAATATACTTAAAACCTTTTGGTGATGCATGGGAAATGCCTCTTCTGTTACTGCAGTAAGTTATTTCTGTGTGGATATTTATGTATGCCTAGGTGCAAGAGTAATTAATCACTACTATAAAAAGATCCTTTTATTTATTTATTTATTTAAACCAGAGCTGCGGTTTTTCAACGTACCTATTTTTTTAAAAATACCAATAGGTGAATGTGGTGAAACAAGACTGCTGGGTCCTTTGCCCTAGTTTAAAGAGTTATTTTCCAACAAGAGTCTGTGGAAAATCCTGGTTTGGGGTAGTGTTTTGATACAATCCTATGTCCAGTGTTCCCAAGCATCTGAAACAGCACTGTAGTGATATTACATATGTAAGAAACTGCATATATTATAATTAGATTAGTAGTCACAAAGTACATTTGTATACCTGTCAGAATTACTGCGTGCTAAGTATTTAACTGTTCCTGTTTAATTCCTAAGTATCTCTGTTGGCTTTTTCTATGGGTTTTAGAATGTTTGCTGAAGAATATTCCAAATGTTCTTGATAGTGAGTCTGAAGAAAGTGAATTCTCTGATATCTCTCACAATGACAACGATGTCAGCGGCTCTCCTGTTGACTGCATTCATATACGTCCTGACCTGGAAGACTTGGGTTGTGAAGTGTCCAGTATGCCTGAGGCTATAACTTTTCCAGAGCTGCAAACTGCTTCTGTGTACGAGGTGGAAGACTGGGATAAAGAATTGGAGGACGCTGAATGTAATCCTTACGGTGAGTACAAATTTACTTGTCCTTCATTTGAGTTTTGGATAGTATGTGATTGGATGTAGGTGCTTTGCAGGAGGACATGTTTAAATAACTCCATGTTCCATTTTGGGAAGCAATTTTTTTTGCTGGTGTTGACCTCGTGGATCTGTAATGCATAATTTTGTTGTTAAATCCAGGATTTAAAGGCGGTGTTGTAAAGTTCACGTGAAACTCTTGCTTGAGCAATTGAATTCTTAGGGAGTGGAATGGTAAGGAGAATTGTATGTGTATCAAGTTTTTCTGGAGAAGCTAGGTCTCAGTGTATCTTTGTTATTCTGAAGGAAAAGAGAAAGGTTCTTGGAGTGCAGGAATGTAACTTTTCTGCATAAAAGGAATTCTTCCTTTCCTCCAAGAAAATTCATCCAGAGTGTACACTGTAAAGTCCCTGTAGAGCATGGAGTTCTTTGGAGGGGAGGAGTACAAGCGCTCAGTCTCCCAGTGTGGTTTGTTGTTGCTTTTGCTATAGGTTGTTGTTTTAGTTTGGGGTTTTTTTTTTTTGGTAGTTTTTTTTGTTTGGTTGGTGTTTTATTTGTTTTTTTGAAGCTTGATTCTCTTAAGTGGTTGTGCATGTGAACCAGTCCCATGGGCAAAGGTGGCACTGGATAGAAGCAGTTTCATCCACATCTTTAGAGCTGTATAAATCCTCTGTTTTATGGTGACTTGTGTTGAACTGAGCGTCTCAATCTTCCATTTGCCAGGCTGTATGTTAGGATAGAACAAGTGGGTGGAGTTGAGCCACCAGCGGTGACCTGCTGTGTCTTTGTTGATGCAGAATAGTACCATTTCCATTTTCTTCTCATTAATGTGTATCTTTCGTAATTAATACAAATACTCCTTTCTTTGCTTAGGAAATATCAGATCTCTGTTTATTTTAATGCCATAAATGGCTGTGGTATTCAAGTTCCGTTGTTTGATAATAGAAGGGAAAGTTTTTGCAGCCTTCCTATCAAATCATTCAGATTTAAAAATAGAAATACAGCAGTGTTTTTTCACACTGGGTAATCTGAGAAAAAGACTATTTCTTTTTCAAATGTTTCCTTCTCTTCCATCCTTGGCTTTCTTTTTAATCTCTCATCTGTTCAAACTGATGGAATGTTTTGAAAATTTGGGGTTTTTTTTACTGAACTATCACAAGTTCTCTTCTTTTCCTTTATTTAACTAACTGATGCTTACCTGTAGTTTATGCTCTTCAAATCTTCACAAACTAAGGAAGCTGTGATTATGGGGTTCGGGTGCTTGTGAAGGACACTGAATACAAGTGTCTGAGTTGTTAACTTCTGCAAATAAAAACCGTGCTTGGTCGGTCATTTTACGGCTTTTTAAAAATGCTGGCTTTGGCATGTTTGGCGGTGCTACTGGAAGGCTGACACATGGATGTACTCTGTTGGGTCCTCTGGTGCCCCATACTCCGGGCTTTTCATTTGCTCAGTCCTTTCAGTGTCTGCTGGCTAGAAATCTTCTGCTTCTGTGAAAGGACTTTGCCCTATTTTTGTGCTAAGTTGGTTAAATAACAGGCTTATTAGGCTTAATTCTAGCCTAGTGGAAATACTGTTCAGAGCTCACTTTTACAGGACCCCACCCTTCCATTCTGTCCAGTGACCCCGTTCTTAAAGGGTCTGGAGGGCTCCTAATTGGGATGTGGTTATGGAGGCAGTAGGAAGGGGGAGGAGCAATAAACGTAATTGTTTCATGAGCCTCTTACGCCTGGAGAAAACATAGAACTGCATGCATTGTAAGAGCTGGTGTCGGATGTTCTGAATCCAGGTATATCATTGGAAAACTGTTTTGTCTCTCTGGCAAGAACCTTCTTTAAAATGAAAATGTTGCTTCAAATTCAGCTTTCTGTTTGCTTTGTTTGTAGGTCTAATTCATGAGTGCTGGCAGATCAAATTGAAATACTTGACTGGAAGATGCTGTAGACCTGCAAAATAATCTGCTACACTATACTTCTAGCTTTCTAAGTGTCTCCCGTGGTTTAAATCTTTTCTTTGATCTTCTTTAGATGCTGGCGATCTCTACTGTGGAAGCTTTCAGGAAAATAATCTTTTGGCCTCATACTCATGGCGAGAGGATTCGTTTTACAACCCAGGCTGTCACCATGCAGCTTGCCTTGCTTTTACGCCACCAGTTAGAATGACTGAGACTGGCCAGTTTGACGATGCTGATGAATGAGGTTGACCCTGGTCAGAACTAAGTTTGGCTTCTGAGTTGGATGATGTTCTTCACCGACTGAGTCATGTCAAGTCCTTTGGCTTGCTTGCAGAGTTCTGCATAAGGCCAGAAATGCTACACCATCTCCAAAGTTTTGCTTAGACTGCTTCTGAGCTCTTTATAAATTGACCCCGCTTGACCTCTGGAAAAGAGAGTGCAGGTGCTAGCTGTAAGGAGTCAATGCATTTTTGGACTTTTTGTTTGTATTTATATAGATCTATGTTGTTGTTAATGAATTGCTTGAGAGGAAGTATTTAATTTCTAAACTTGAGCTTGCTTGCCAGGCTTTGCCAGTTTTGACATGCCGATCCCTGTGTGTCGACGTAACTTGTAGTTTTCTTTCCTTTTCATTTGACGCTGTCAAATTGGTTCTGATAGCTTTAAAAACTCTTCCTCCTTCCAGCTTCTCTGTTGTATTTCTGTGTTGCAGTTTGTGATTTCATATCTAATACTGGTGTTTAACAAAATTAGCCATGACAAATACAGAATGAGTTGGTTTGGTTTTATTTTTATGTATTTCAGTATAAAGGAATTACAAATACGTGATACACGTTTTGCAAATACACATATGGACATACAGTAGGGTCTGCTGCATCCAAGAGGAATGCTGGGTGCTTAAGACTGCCTCCCAGCAAAGATTCTACGCATCAGACCTTCTAGTATATGGGCATATCCTCTAGTCTCACAGTTGTCTTTGTAACATTCTCATGCGACATCAGATGTGTAATGATGAAGAAAATAGCTATGCTTCTGTAGTGTCTTGCAGCATATAATCTCTGCATCCTGCACACAGTAGTGGATTAAGATTCCTGATACTGCTGATACGTTTGTTTTGTTGTTTGTGTTGTGGCAAAGGAGGAGATAGGAACACAACATACCTCCATAAAGTCTCTAAGGGAATAGCTGGAACTAGAACCATATCCTTCTTGCCTTTGCTTTGGCGTTAAAGGAAACGTTCTCAAATGAAGTATATAAGTAGATTGAATGGCTGATTGCTTGAGTAATAATAACTTTCAGTTAATGCTCATGTTTCACTAATCACTTATCTCTCAAGAACTTTTTGATGGCTTTGTGTTCTGACACTGACTGATACTGGAGCACAGGACCCACGTTTGTTTATTCTCAGGTGAGGAGTTAACATTTACCACTGGGATGATTTTTCTGTTTTTTATTTTTTTTTAAATCATCCAACATATGAGACCAAAATAATTTAATTTGCACATTGTTTTGAAAAGAAGTGAATGACACAGTGATATTGGCTTAATCTTTTTCTTGAGAGCAGAGGAGGACAAGAGCTTAGAAGAGTCTTTTCTCCTGATGCCTTGCAGTTCCTGGTTACGTCTTAGTACCTAGCAAACAATCAAAGTAAAGAGTGGAAGCCTGATGTTGAGGTTGCAAGAAAGAGGGCCTGTTCTTTTACTCCTATAAGATGGAGTGATCTAAGGGTTAGTATTTCCATCCAAATTTACTTTGGCATGCCTCCAGAACACATACACACAGCAGATACCACAGTCTAACAGACTGTTCTTTCCTTGCAGGGCAAGAAAGCCCTAGCGGTGCTATCTACGGCATTGGGGTTGGTTTTTTTTTGGTTTTTTTTTTTTTTTTTTTTTTTTTTTTTTTTTTTTGGTGCTTNTTTTTTTTTTTTTGTTGTTGTTCTGTGGACTGCTGTGTATCAGAGAGAGAGTGCAGCTCTCTGAGCGCTGCATTTAGTTAGAACAGGTACTTGACTCCGTGGAACAGAAGTGAGAATTGGCTACACCCAGTTTATCAGGTTTGGATATATAGCGGCTTCTTTCTCTAACTGAGAGAACAGGAATGAAACACTGAGTGTAACTATAACTGTTGGTTTGCATTTATAAATGCCATATTAATATTAATAAATATAAATTGAGTACAGAAATAACGATACACCAGTGAATTGTAAAAGGTCTTCTGAAAAAGCACAGATTATTTTGTGAGCCCATTTATCACTTCCCAGGCTTCAGCTGTAGATGGCAATGCTCAACGCTGCCCTGCAGAGGGCAGCAAAAAATTGTCTACCCTGCTCAGAGTATTCCATCTGGCACAAGGTTTCATCAGCTAGTGTCAGATCCCCGGGCTGGATTTCTACCGTTGACAGCAATTTAGATCTGTGTTTTGCATAGCCCTGTTGTTCCTCAGCGAGACTGATTCATGGCCCTGATTAGTTTCTCATTTTTTTTATTTCACTCTGAAGTTACGCTTACTGGACTGAAAAATTTCTCCCATGGCTGTGAAAAGAACATCACTTGGCTTCAGGCTTAATTTTTTTTTTTTTTTTTTTACTATACTAGTGGGAGATGTCCCACCGTATTTAATAAAGATGAAACAAACAGAATTCTGTGGAAGCAAAAGCAAATCTTTTTAAAAAACTGTTTCAAAAGGGTAACCAAAATGTCTTTATAACATCTATTAGGATGATTTTCTTCCTGTATGGTTCCAAAATTCCTTCAGTACCGAAGTCTTCAAGGCATTTTCTATGCACTCTATAAATCGTTTGTTTTTTCAGCTTGTATGTGTAATTGCAATCAGCCTTGTCTATCTGGGCTGTCACGTTATTTCAGGAGAAATTGCCTTGAATGGCTGCCTGTGGAGCTGTTTGAATTTTAAATGATTGCAAACGTAAAAGATTTGTTTTCAGTTTCCCTTTTAGGTTAAAACTGACGCCAGCCCCACCAGCTTTGGAAAATATGGCATGAGGATTTTACAGCAGAGATGCATTGCACTCTCTAGGGACATGTTGGCAAATGTAACTTCATTTGTCTTGGCCCTGCTTAATGTAAAGCTTGATCTGAATACTCTCAAACTTCTGTGGGATTAGAAAACCAGATGCAGACTTCTCAGAAAGTGTCTCCATGGAAGGATTTGGAACCAAGCTCGCGGATTCCAATGTTTCTGCACTACAGAGTGTTTCAAATTCCATTGTGAATCTTACACTGAGCCTGTTTTGTGTTGACGCAAGCGTGCCATTCTAGGCAAGAATACGTTGCAATTAAAAACAACATAAGGTAACACATCAGCCAACAATTCCAGCCAAGAGCATCAACCCTTCAGCCCGCTCAAATTAATGGAGGGAAAAAGAGTCCCAGTGCAGGACCAGGATCATGAATATTTTACGCATACAAGAAACACATAGGCAGTACATAAATCAGTTGGAAAATTTATGAGAAGTATCAAAGATTTCTCAGTTAAATGTGCATACATCTCCAACAAGATTTCCCCCTTCTGTAGCTACAGTATAAGATACCATTCAAAGGACAGAAGGCACTACTGCAGGTTAGTATGCTTGCTGGGTTTATGTCGTGGGGGAGGCTTAGTGTGGCATAATATGGTGACTTGGAAGGAGACCTGAGTACAACTCTGAAGCTGCCCTTCCTTTTCTTCTCATTCCCCCTTTTTACAGGTAGAGATAATCATACCAGCCCGTTCATAATGTACTTCAAATTCTCTGAGCAAGAAATTTTTTCTAAATAGTGATGTGTTTCAAAAAACAAAACAAAACAGAGTTTTGCATTTTCTTTGAACAGGCCAGCAAAGAAACTAGAATTTGTTTTGGGTGCATCTGTTGTTTCCTTTGAGACCTACAGGGAACGATTTGCAAGAGGAAATAATTGAAGGAAATGTGTTCATATTTCCTGTTGATAAGGTACAGCATTTAATTCATACATCAGATTGAGATGGTGGTTTCTTGCTCTTATATAACCACAACATCCAGCCCATTTCAGCATCTTCAAGACACTACTACTTGACTTGTTTTGTCCCATCTTTTAACTAGTGTGCTTTCGCTCTTAAGCTGAGAAAACACCTCCACTGTTGAGGGGACTATGTGAATAATTTCACAGACTAAAGGAAAAATGCTGATGGCAGCAGCTCATCCTGACCACCTGCTGCTTCAAGGACACCAGTGTAAATCCCATTGTAACAAAGGTCATTTTGTGAAGCTAGTGGGTAAGCTTCTGTAGGCATGGGGAAGGAACCTGTGATACTTACCCTCTGTGTTCTGTATTGCAAATGTAGGCTTTGGAGGCTTGAGTATTAGAGGATAAAATTGTGGTGGAGTTGTTAGTCCTGGGAGTACCAGCTGCTCATAGCATAGCTTCCCAGCTTGGCAGAAGAAACCGTAACCTACTAAAAAAAGCTGCAAAATTGGTTTTAGTGATGGAAGTGGCTTTCTTGAATCATTTGGAATAGATCCTCAGCTGGTATAAACTGTTGGAGTTCACCACCCAAGCAGAAGCTCCGTCCCTGTATATCGCTCTAGGCAATGCCTGTGTCATCTCTGAGCTAAAGCTCATGTTCAGTGTTTCATTATTGCTGTGGATTTTGGTTCTTCATGGGCTTTCTTTACATTCATTGTAACTGTTGACCTTCACAGAGCAAAAAACATGAATATGGCTCAACGTCGTATTTGTTTCTTTGCAGGTTGTTTTGGGTCTTTTTTTTTTTTTTTCCCCACATTGTGGATAGCTAATTTTGGGACATGTGGCTGAAATCAGCCTAGGAAAGTTAACTTCTTATAATTCAGCAAGTCTTGATTCTCTGGCCTGATATAATTTCAGTCAAACCTTTTCTGATCTGCCTCCAACTTCTGCATTTAGACCTGGAAAATCTTTTCGTTGTATGATGCGGGAATTTAAGACTGAGTTGTATGCATAAGTTGTTTGTATTTGTTTATGAGCTTGAGGTCTCAGTTTATTGTTTTATTTCCCTCAAAGGAACATACCAGTTAATTCTGCTCAGTCCTTTTTGAGCTTTTGGTCCTTAGTAAAATTTACATTGAGCAACAGGTTTTCTGTGAGACCTAGAGGACCAGAGAATGCCCAGTTCTCGTTGTGCTGCTTTGCAATTTTAATCAGTGTAGGTATAGTGGACTCTTGTACTGACATTAAACAAGTTATTTAGTATTTCTATCTCTACTTGGGAACTACTCCAGCACTTTCACATTCTAACTGATGAGTTCCTTTGGTTTCTTAACATGTACTTGAAAATATTTTGTCTTTTTTTAATGATTTGATTGCAGATAAGGTAATATCATTTAATTGGTAATCTTTGTTCAGACACCTTATGGTTCTGTGAGGAAATGTGCAACATTATAATATAGAACTGGCTGGGAATTGAGTAACTCCGTCTCCTGCTGTACACGTTACATGCTCAAATGCTTCTGGGGAAGTAAATAGGTGTGACAGTGTGATTAAACAGGACCTAAACTCCACAGCACAGAGTACAGCCTCCTTTTATGTAACTGGAGTTCCAGACCGTAAGGAAAAGTATTTTAGCTGAGCAGGTCTTCACAGTGTTGGTGACAGCAGCGTGGTAGAATTGGAATAGCGAGGCCAGAGGCACAGCTGGTAATGGCAACAGAAGCATGGGCAACAAATCACGATAATACATTAGGGGTTGTCTCAGGAGCTTTTCGGGGGAGTGGTGATAGACTGGAACCTTACTCAGCACTAGATCTGAATTAATTTCTAGTCTAGGTAGGCAGCAACTGAAAGCCAATGCTTCTGAAGCCAATTCATATTGAGGTATTTGGCACAAACGAATACTGAGCTGGTGGTGTCTCAGGTGGATTCTCTGCAGGGAATTGGGGACTGAACTGAGTGGCTCCAAAAGCACCCTTTTTGTCAGGAGAGAAGGATGTTACGTGTTTGGTCTGGATTTGATATACCCTTAAGTGGACAATATTAGAAAACTTAAGAACTGCATCTGCTCCAAAATAGCATCTTTTGTGAAGATAAAATATCTGTCGAGGACGATAACAAGGAACGTCTAGATTTTGTGCTGTGCAGGCCTGTTGGGTTCTTCTGCTTGGTTCCAGTTGCTGTATGTACTGCATTTTACCAAAATATACTGGGTCCAATATAAAAAAAATAAAATCTGATACTGCATTGCAATTCAGAACCCCTCTTAAAACTCCTCTAGGGAAAAGGGGAAGGGTGTAGGGGGAAATTAATATAGCTGCTATTTTAAACTTTTAATGGCTACGTGTCATAGATAGGGATCACTTTGGTCATGTAGCCTAACCCTCCGTCTTCCAGTATACAGCCAAGGAATTCTTGTGGCAGAAGAAATGCTTCTTCTGTATTGGTTTAATACATCTTGCAAGCTCTTACTTCACAGACAAATTAAAGCTATAAATACAGGTTTAATAATTAAGTATAAACACATGAGATGATGTACAAAATAGTTCCTGGAGCGTTGATCTGCTGGAACAAGCCCTCGTCCCTGTGTGCAAGCCTGAGGAAGTCCCGTGGGGCAACAGGTCCGGTACAGCGATCTCAGTTGCTGTGTTCTCCTTAGTACAGGAGAACAACGTGGAAGGAACGTTTGCAAATTTTATGTCAACCGCAGTTAGCTCGTCACCTCACAACCTGAAGCGGGACAAGTGTTAATCTGAAATGAATGCACAAAGGTGGAGCCTGTAAATAGCTACAGTGCTAATTCAGAAACCATCATCGTTTTCTTGTCTGCTGTCACTGGATTTGCTAGAATATAGGATCCCCCTTGCTCTCGGTGTTACCAGTATCTTCCGTTCTGTGTTCTTCAAACAGGCCGTTGTTTTCCTGGTCTGAAACACCTTTTACCTTCTGTTTTGTTTAGTTCTAGCTTTTCTGCATCATTCATACTTGATTTGTTTCATTGGGCCTCTAACTCTGCAGCTTGTAGTTTGCCAGAAGTCTGGTCTTACCAGTGGGATCAGTCAGACATTATAGATAAAGCCACTTAGATAAATGTTTTTCAGGCAGAGACTGCCTGTCTACTAGGTTAAGAACTACATCTAGTTCTATTATCTGCACTTGTGTTAGTAGGTGGATTAGATTTAATTTGGTCTTTTGGAGAGAAGTGGGCAAACTGTTCTTCAGACAGATTTGGGATTTGGTTTAAGGACAGGCTTTCTTAGGTGGTCTATAAAGGGTATTGTAGCCCTATAGGAACACTTTGTGTGTCTGGTTCCTGCTTGCAATTTTGAACACTAACTTTAATGATCATGCTTCTAATTATGTACAGAGGTAAATCCTCAGACAAAAGAACGGGGAGTTTCATCATCTGTCCCATTAACTGCAGCAGGCTTCCGTCGCACAAAGGAGTGACTGCCTAAAACCGGCACCTAACACTGACAGCAAGGGCAGCGCCTTCTCGAGTACGCTGGCTGCCCAAGGCACCTTCCATCCCTCCACAATGTGTAACTGATTAAAGGATGTACCGACATCTTAAATCAGCCATGGTTTTGTCAGTAATTTACTTTTAATTAGGTTCCATCTGAAAAGGGGTAGATGGGACATTTTGCCAGCCTGTAGCAGTGTGCCTGTTTGGTATTATAGGACCAGGGAAATCGGTAACACCCAGCCTTTGTGATCCTGGCTGCCCGTAAACAAAAGGGCTAAGTTCAGTGTCCTGCTAATGGACCTAACTGTTCCATAACTGAGACGCCAGGTACTGGGGAAACAACCTCTTTTGCTACATAAATCCTTTCACATTTGGCTTAGTTATTCCCATTCAGCTTACCTTGGTATTGGATATTGCTAAGGCTTCAACGCTAGCTTCTACCACAATTCAGTCCTCAAGGCTTGGCAGTAGGATTTTTACTGGTTTCAGGGCTTATCTCTATGGTTTGTTGTCTCACTTTCTGCTTGAATTTTCCATTTTGGAAGGATTCTTATCCTTTTTTATCTTTTTTGTCCCCAGTGGTTGCTTCTGCCTGGGGTTAAATTTAGTTTTTGTTTCTACCTGTAGTACTAAGCCCCAGCAACGGATGCTAGCTAAAGAAAATAAGAAATATGTTCTTCTTAATGGCAGCGTCCACCTTGTATCAACAGTGAGTGTGGGAAGAGGCCGAAATGAGGGTAAATATGGGAGAACACAGAGCGAGAGTGTGCGGTAACGGTGCTCATTTTTACAATTAAAGCATGCTTCAGGTTTGACTTGATTACTTCCTCTTTGATTAATTGCAGCCTCACCTAACTGAGATGAGAGCTTTCCTTTCTCTAAATTAGAGTGCCTTGTATCCTTTTTTTGCTGTACTTGCTATGTTACCTTAGCCATGACACTGATGTGAGAGGGATATTTATTTTTAGCACTTCTTCCCATGATTAATCCGTGCAGGTTCTGTTTGACCGTTCAATGCTATTTTAATGATGTAGGCAACAGCTGTTTTCTCCATGTCTTATCAAATATCCTCCATGTTCTAATAATAACAAAGAAGTTTCTGTATTCTTGGCTATTTCAAATTTCCACCCGAGGGATCTCATTGCATCTCTTCATGGGGACTGCAATCTAGGAATAGGTACTTGTGGCTAGGTAGATAGATTCTTTGCTTTAAATAAATAAGTATAATTGAGGATTTAGTGTTAATTTTATCTTGATTCTATCATTATCATTATGTCATCTGGGATGGCATTTAGGGCTGGGTTTTTTTTAACAGCTCAGTAGTTTTAACTCTCTTCTTGTTGCTTTGGTAAAATGACAAGTATACCAATGTGCTTTGCAGTCAGATGCTGTAGGGATGATTTAATTAGACTAATTTCTATTTTCATTAACACTTCTATTGACTGTGTTTTAATGCTGCTGTTTATAGATTCTTGTTTTGTGGTTTTTTTTTTCCTACATGTTTTCTGTCATCCTTTTTGTTGCATGTTTACTATCACAAAATTGATACTGTAGCAATTGGCTAATTTTACAGGTCTCTCTCTGATTGATATTATCTGACAAAATATGGTGTCTGCACCAGTGTTAAATGGTATCCTTTTCTTTTGCCTGTTGAGCAAGACTGCATGTGATTTAACTTGTCCTTCAAGTGGTCCATAGAGGCCATATTAAATGAGAAGACATGACCCACATGTGTACCAGACCTCTCATCTCCAGGGTCCCACCCAGAAGCAGGGTAGCATGAACTAGTACTCTGCTAGAAAACTTGTACTCTGGGACAAAATCCTATGAATTGTGACAGTGTTGGCATACCCTGATAGACCAGAACTGTGATAATGTGACATATCCCAAATTCCTTCTGACTTCCTATTTTCACTGCTGATGTTTTTGACTGTGGATTTTTAAATCATTACACACTTACAATCTGACAGAGATGTGTTTTTCAGTGGAGAGTCTGTCATGTTTAATTGTCGTAAGTATCTTGAGAAAGTTCTGGATTTGTGAAATAGTTGCTTATTTTCAAGCTTTTTACAGCCTGCAGTATACAACAGAGGAATGCAATTATTCTTAGGCATGGAAACTTATTCAGCTACCCAAATGCTTCATTAAATTCACTAGTAATAAATAGCATGTTTTTTCTTGCTTAGAAATCTTGTCTTCAGCAGTGAATTTCAGAAAGCCTTTTGCAGGTAGATTTCGTTCTGATATAACGTTCTACCATAGCTCAGGGCCAGCTTTATTCATTAATCTTCTATCCATACAGCTACATAATTTTAAAATAACTTGGATATGGAACAGGATTTGGAAGACAAAGTATTTCAGCTGCGCTTAACAACTTATGAGTTAGTTACCACAGAGCATTGCCTGTTCTGTTTTCTAAAAAAATTAACATTTGCAAACAGTTCACTTGGTTTAAAAAAAAAAAAAAAGTTGTCGTCAAGGACAGTAATAGCAGAAGTAGAAACCACTTAGCAAATTTTCTTTGTCAAGGCTGATACGAAAATTGTATTTGGAAGGTAGCTATGTTGTAAAGCACTTCAGAGGCCACTGCTAGTAAACATGAATAGCTTCGTGTATTGAAAAGCCTGGGTCTGATGGAAAAAAATGGCTTGAATGCCAGTCTGTGATTTGCCAAATTAAATATCTATTAAAATTTATAATGAAAAGTACAATGTTGCTATAGTTACCAAAGCTTCCTTAGTTCCAGGACTGCAGTGCATTTCACTTCAAAGAAGAATCCCTTTTTTCCCATTCTTTCGGTATAATCAAATAGAACTTTCAAAAGTGCTTTTAATTTGCATGAATTTATTTGGAACTTGTTGCCACAAGGATTCAGAAAAGCCGGAAATATAGCTGTTCCCAAAACATGTGCTTTTATTTCACAACATCTTTGAATTAAATCTCATTAAAGCATATTCTTCAGTTCTGTACCGTAGGGCAGAGGTGACCATCCCTTGGCTGGGAAGACAAGTACGGCTGACAGCAGCTCCCTGAACGTGGGTAAAGCTCTAACAGATACTGCCGTGGGTCTCTCGTGTGTGTTATGAAGAGAGTGCGCAGTCACGCGCTTGTGTTTGTATGAGTGGCTTATGCCCACTTGGTCTTGAAACTGGTCTTGCACTTCCAAACATTTCTGCTGTAAAGTACACCTTGACTAGTAAATGAAAAGGTTAAGGAGGAATGACTTTTATGGTCAAGAATTGCCATTATTGTTCCATTAGGGCTCATTTCCTCTGAAGCGGCAGGTGCTGCCACCATTGTCATCGTGGCCGATTGCTGCAGAATGTTCGTGAACCCGCTGGAAAATAGAATCTGTTATTTGTAATGTGAAGGGATGGACATAAGCCCCGTGTTGAGATCCTGTTAGAGAATTCCTATGCAGCTTTCCTCACTGAGTTCAGTAAAGGATAATATTAGCAAGGTTATAAAAACAATACAGAGTGAAGCAGAGGAAATAAAACCAGAGGATTTTGCTCTGTCATCCTGGCATCTGGCCTGCACCAACAGCACATCTGCCCAGCAAAGGTCAAAGATCAAGTGCTTCTGACACTGCTTACTTTTGTCAGGGATTGTTCCCTTTATACTGAGCACAAAAGAGTGTGTGTTTAGGCGTTTCCCATCATGTCCTCTAGGGTCATTATCCAAAGATGTCTCTCTTGTTGTGGCCATACATTTTCTGCGTATTATCAAACCTTTTTTGTCCAATGTGGAGCTTCTGCTTATGGTTTAAAACTATTTTTAACATGTACATTTTTGTCTGTGTAAATAACTAGCGGAGGGGAAATGTTTGCTGAATTAAGTCTGTTTGCTTTGGAGGTGCAAAGCTTTGTCCTTCAGGAAAACAATCTGGCAGGATCCATGAAAGCATTCAGTTGTGTGTGTACATCTGGCCAAGCCATGGCATTCCTGGTGACATGATTCCCTGTTCCCTTCCTCGTTGTCCTGTCTGATGTGGCCTAGGCTGGTCCCGCTGGAGGGGTGTGCAATGATGCCTTTCAGCCTGCTGCATCCACAGAGGAGAGGGTGTGGGTCTCTAATGTACCACTCATGGACGGATTCATCACTGATTTGTGCAGGCTCTAGGAGTGCCTGAAGGTTTCCTTAAGTGAAGATGAAAAACAAGTGATGGAGTAATACTGGCTGTGACTTTTGTTGCAGCTTGGATATGTATACAAAATCTCTTACCCCTTATATGAAACTACTTCCTTGTTTATTTCAGATGAAATATATGGGTGATTACTATACCAACCTTTCTGAGGTTTATGAGGAGTTGAATGGAAGATGTTTAAGTCTTTGATATCCTTAGGTCCATCTGCTCTGTAAGAGCTTTTATCCACTTTGCATGCTCTTCAGTTGGAGTAAGAACAGTCAATATAATTTTGTACACAGAGACGAAAGGGATTAAAATTTGAAATTGCCATGGTATCCATATCCTCTTTTTTGTATTAAACAGGGAACTGGTTAATTAACTCCTGCATAGAGTCTTGAAAATAGCTGAAAGCCCTCACAGATCTGCAACATACAGTCAAGGTAGTTCTTTGTGAAAACAAAATGATTCCCATACGCACCTTTACAAGTACGTTCTTGGATACTTCCATGGCATATTTCTGAAAGGGCTTGTTCACCAATACCAGTGTGTTTCAAAGTTCAGTTTTCTGGCACTTTCGAATCCATTGCCTGAACACATTCTGAGGATTGGAAGCATCATGTGGTTTGAATAAATAAAAACACCGAATTGCCTGGGGTGCATCTGTGCCCCCTTGCTGCGCAGGTTGGCTGTTTCTCTGCTATCAGCCTATTTCAATCAAGTTTTTAATGGACTCCTGGGGCTTCCCCAGTTTCTGTTCAAGCAGAGTCTGGCACCAGTCTTCCCAAGTCTGTACCAATGAAAAGCCTTATTTTAGCTTCTGATTGTACAAAACTTTAGTGACAGGTAGGAAAGAAATAAACTGGTTGGATGAGTGCTAAAATATCAGGAAAGGGCTATCTTTAGAAAAAAATCATAACTTGCATTTTGTTTTGTCAAATTGGGAAGTGCAAAGTATAGAGCAACCACAGATCGGACTTCTCTGTAATGTCTTTCAGATTTTGACGGATTGACAGTTTTAATTAAGAGTGTTTTGTTTAATTCCTTTTGCCTTTACACCCGAGAGTGTTCACAGGCCTATGCAGGTTTAGACTGCAATCCTGCAGGATTTTTGAAATATAATTGTTGGTCATTAAAAAAAATTGAAGTAAATATTATGAAGGCTTTTAATTTTCATTCCTGTTCAGGAAGTTTCCAAATCACCTCTTACGCTTACATAAGTTATTTTCAACAGTTTATTGTGTTTCAAAACCTTATTATAAAGGAAGAGTGTACCATGAAACTGTAACAGTTGCCACTTCCCAATAATTATGGGCTACTGATCTCTCCTATTCTAAGTAAAAGGAAGCCATTGTGATTGTCTCTCAATGTTAGGTTTTAACAGCAGCTATTTCAATAATTGGTAAAGGTTGAAGTACCGTGATCTGTATAGAATAGATGTTGGGTTTTTATGACAAGAAAGGTACTCGGTATCTTTCTCTGTATTCTTCACAGAGTTACGAGTATTATTCCTCCATACAGTAGGTGGAGACAAAGACCTAATGAATTTTATAATGTCTCCTCAGACTGATTTTATTAGCTCTGCTAGGTCTCTTCTGATTTTTGGTATTATTAAATTCCTTTACGAAAATAACAAATATGAAACAGTTTTGTTCCAAATGCTGTTAATTTATGTTTACATGAAGTGCCATAATTCTTTTGCTGGCTCCTATCGATAAATAGGTTCTTTCAAATATAAGGTCTGATTTGGAGATTGAGGAGATATCTGTGAAACCTTCCTGTGCAAGTTCAGATCTGTCTTAGGCCCAAAAATTCAGGGGTCAAAGCACACCCAGGATTGACTTCAAGTTTGAACGTATCTAGAAATTCCCAGTGGTGTAGGAGTTGGATCTCTGTGCAGACTGGAAGATTGAGGTGTGGTCTGCCCCTGTTTATAAAGTGAATTTGTATGTGTATGTGTGTTTATGTAAATCTTGTGCATGTTTACAGGTGGGTGTTTCTGTGCTTACAGCATGTTTGTGGGCACACAGAATATGGCGTTGGCATCCTGCCTCTGCCTAAATTTAACTGAAATCTTACAATGTAATTTGGAGTAGTGAGAACAAACGGGGTGTAATGCGTAAAGTCGGAGAGAGGCTTTATAAGCTTTTTGAAGGAAAATGGAGCCTGCAGGTTTCTCAGATACATTGGTTGAGTGTTTCAAGTAAGAAATAATCTGTAGATATATTTCTGTTTTAATCTCCTTAACATAATTTACACTGGGCTGCTAGATGCTTCTTTGATAGAGGAATTCTCTCTGCCATGTGCATCATACCACACGTACTGAAGTTGATTGAAATTGTCATGCCAGACATGGATTTCCAGATGTGTAACAGTGCAGGATATGTTTGTTCTGTTGGATGCAAAGCGGGATGCCTTAGGAGACAAGGCTTTGGCACATCTGTCCCTCATGCTCAGCTAAGGTTACAATTTGACATTAACCCCTGTGATTTCAGCAGATCATGGAAGGTTTCCCTTTTTCGTTGATCTCGGACTGGTCTGTTGAAAGTTTCTGTGCTTCTTAAGAAACACAGAGTTTGGCTAGTGAGGCATGTTTGTGACATTGTAGATGCAAGAATGCAAAGCGGAGTTTAACCCAGCAAGGAGGAAGTGGAGAGGAGCCCACATGTCAGGGCAGATCAGATGACCTGAACTCAGAAGCCTTTTAAGCAAACCCTTTAGGAAGGGATTTCTTGCTTTGTTTGCAGTTCAAAGCTTGAGAAGGATTGCTATCAAGTACCCCCTGTCCTTGTCCACAAGTGAGGGGAGAATGTTTGCCTTCCTAAAAAGGGATACTTGGGATTAAGTTTAAAGCAGGAGAATGGGTTGTTCTCCATCCAGTTCCTTGTTATGCCATGTAGCTTTGTGGGACATATCTTTTAATTTCTCTGGACTCCACTGGAATCCTGACAAAATCTCTGTCTTGTGCAGAAGA
>VZTL01006968.1:0-11428 GCA_013400535.1 Scopus umbretta
ACGAGAGAGAGAGAAACAAAACCTGATGAGGGAAAAAAACCCCAAATGATACAACCACTTACCACCCGCTGACTGATGCCCAGCTCATCCCTGAGCAGAGATCACTGCCCCCTGGCCAACTCCCCCCAGTTTCCATACCGAGCGTGACGCCATATGGTATGGAATGGCCCTTGGGTCAGTTCGGGTCAGCTGTCCTGGCTGTGCCCTCTCCCAGATCCTTGTGCCCCTGGCAGAGCATGAGAAGCTGAAAGAAAAAGTCCTTGACTAGTAGAAACACTACTGAGCAACAACTAAAACATTAGCGTGTTATCAGCATTTTTCTCATCCTACATCCAAACCACAGCATTGTGCCAGCTACTAGGAAGAAAATTAACTATATCCCAGCTGAAAACAGGACATCTTCTTACTGCTTATATGACTCAGTCAGCTTGGTTAACCCTCTTTTGGACTTTCTTCAGTGTCTCAATTTCTTTACTGAACCTCAGTTCAAAAAATTGGATCAAAAAATGGACACATAATCTAGATGTGGCCACACTGCTGCTGAGTAGAATAGCATAATACCCTCCTTTGAACTGTGGCCTGTTCTAATGTAGCCCAGTATGGACTATTTGAATCGCTTCTATTTTACTCTTTTGTTAGTATGGCAGGAAAACAAGCCAAGAGGCACTCCTTAGGCCACATTGCCTCTTTTGTAAACCATACTGTGAATTTAAGTAAGTACTAAGTTAGGCAGCATTATTTTTCTCCATTGTTCTGAGAGCTGATTATGCATTTTGTACAGATGCTCTCTTCTGACCTCTGCCCCTTGCAGGAGAGTAGGCAAATGAAAAGACTAGCATTCCAGCTCAGGTCTTTCAAATAGTTTGGTGAGTTTCAGGTCTTCCCATGTAGACTCTAATAGTACTACTCTCATTTCTGATAATGTTACAGTTAGTGACATGCAATATAGTGTCAAACACCAAGCTTTTCATTCCGTTTATAGCTATTAAGTTTTAGGAGGCATCCAGCTAATAGTCAAATTCAAGATGTTAGAGGGACTTAATAGCCAATACTGCAAAACAATGTAAAAAAAAAAACCTCCTAAGTAAAAACTCTACATGATCAAAAGGCCAGTTATTTTGTTCAGCTACATACCTTTTCTCTTTGTAAGTCTTCATGAGACCTCATTTAGCTCTGTAAAAGTCCCCCGTTCCCATTTGAGCATCACTGTAAATATATAAGCAAGATATAATTCCAAAACAAAAAGACTTCTTTCATGTCCTACTTTTTCTGCCCCCCAAACATTAGCTGGAAGCACAGCACTTCCCTGCCTCCGTGGGGCCTCCCTGGTCTTACCCACTTGCCCTCGCCCCTGCGCAGAAGCAGCACACAGGCAGTTTGTTCCTGTGCAGAGACCTGAGCTGGTCACTTGACATATGGAGCCCTCCTGAATCTTTGCCTCGCTTTTCTCTGGGGTAGTTGCTAGACAGCATCCCCACGGTCAGACTCCCAGGCCCTCCATCTCCTCCAGGTTGCTTGCTGCTCCTACAAGCTCTTTTTCCATACAGCACATTCATGGAGTGCCAGCAACCTCTTCTTATCCAGGAGGAGGGTTGCTGTAATATGCCTGTGCTAAGTGACCCCTAGGGCCTCTATCCCTCAATCTCTTCCTCATATCTCCTGTAGTTTTTCTTCTCAAAAAAGCAAACTCTTAAAGGTTTGGACTTTTCCTATTTAAAGAATAATACTTAGGATCTTCAAACAATATTTGATATTCATCAACTGTAAGTTTCTAACCTGATCGGCTTATTATGTTTATCCTCATTTCAGAAAGAACTCTACATATACTAACTTTAATGAGTATCACCATGTGCTGAAAGCATTTACTAAGGTCAGTTCTATGTGTCTAGGTCCAGTCACTCCCAGTGGAAAAAGAAACAGACATTAAAAAATTCATTAAGTTTAAAATTGTTCACCTAAACACTTTGTAAAACATTTATGAATAAGAATACTTTTACAGAAGTCAGAACTGAATTGGAAGCAATTTATAAGCAGAAGAAGGGTTAAACTTATCACCTAATGAAATCGTAATGAATAAATCAGCACTACATAGGACAGAAAATGCATTATCTTATGTTTTGAGTTATATCTCCAACTTTAGCACCAATCTTCATTTGAAAATCTCTGCAAGATTGGGCATTAGCATGTGTTTGCATGTATGTGGGCAAGATGATGACAAAATAGTCTTCCTTTTCCTTCCATTGAAGTGAACTTTGGACACTGCCTGCAGGCTTGAGCCAGAGGGCAGTGAACACTCAGAGAGGAATACACTGATTTAAAAATTAAAATTAAAATGTTCATCTACACTGAACTCTTAGTACCATCTTATTAACCTGTGCAGTAATTCCACCAGTCAATAAATAAAAATGGAATGTGGCCCTCAGTATGAGTTGCTTAAAATGGGAGAAATTTCTTTAAGCTGAAAATAACTTTAGAAAGACTGGATACCAAATTCGATTCAGAAATGAGGAAAATACACTTGAACCCATCTTGGTGGAACTCAGTTTTTTCTCCCTTGTGGGCAGTGCAAAACCTGTCTGCTTTTAAATTTTAATTAAAACTTAGATTAGTTATGATCATCTAATCTTTCCTTTGCACTGCAGTGTCTGATCACTATGTATAAGTATCCAAAATTTAATCTACTTCTGGTCCTCCTAGATTTGACAGTCTAATTAAGTGCTCAACTCTAGCACTTAGTATATAAGAAATCCCACTTCATGTTTCGGTAAGATTTTAGATAAAATTGGTCGCTTACCTGTTCTGCTGAAATCTTTCTGTATAATTTTATTGTTTCATCTTTACTGCAGCATTCATCTGCTTTAGGAACCAACAGATTTCCTTCATGCAGTATGCTAAAAAATCTATTTGAAGGCTCAGCCAAGCATCAATAGTAAAGCATTACTGACATCATACTGGGTTGTTTTAAAGACATACTTTCAATATCAAAATTGGTGTATAAAAACATGTGAACATACAAACATTGGCTCTAAAACTAATTTTTTATAAAATCCGCTCTTTTTCTCCCTAGGGAGTGGTAATCTAGCAACACGTGCAGGTATCTCTCTGTTATTCCTTGCACATGACCTTGCCCTTCTCCCTGCTGGCCTGTTCTTCACTTTTCTTCTGTCTAGGACTCTGCCCTTCACCTCATCCCAGGTTCTTTGTGACTAACTTTTTCTCCTTTGAGCTTTTGGAAGAGATGACATTCATCTCTCATTCTTATGCTAGCAGCTAATCATCACAGAAAGTTCTAGCAGAAGTCTACCCTCTCCTCTTAAAGTTAGATCTTTTTCCTTATGTCACTTGGCAAAATGTGTACGGAGGCAGGTGATCCATGTTCTGATAATGCCAGCACATATTGTATGGATGGAGATGTTATTTCAAGTGCTTTTAGCAACTCTGTTGATAGTAGGCTTGAATTTGCTCTACAAGGGTCCATTTCAACTCTAAAAAAAATTTAAGAGGTTACAAATTTGCAAAAGTGTTAATCCTCCACCCCCCTTGCTTACCCTCTACCCCATCCCATCCCATTTTTAATGACAGTGAGTCCCAAAACAGTGCTTCAAACACTCTGCCACCCTGGGTTGGCTCTGCTGTTGCTGAACTGAAAACATGTGCTCTGGTTGTGTGGATGGCATCCCTTACACACAGCTGTGAGTCCACAGTCCCCGTCTACTGGGGCTGTCATTATGAATAGTAGAGAAACAGGCACTTTTAGGGTGTGAATCATGTGTGTAATTTTAGACAACTGTAGGATGAAGTGAATCATATCCTACATTTCACTGACTGTATAGCTTAGCTCTCCATTGACTAGAGAGTCCATGGCTGGTTACCTCTGCTGTTTTGTTTAGTCACGTGAATTTTGTCCTTTGTGTCTCACTGAATGCAGTATTTAAGTTTAGCCATGTTTAAGGCCCTGCGGAGAGGTGTTCAGAGGAATTAAGTTGTACTTTAAGGATAAATAAATTCGGGTACATCTTTAATAGTCTTATACAGACTGAACAGAACCTGAGAAACAATTTCAAATTCCCAGTGCCATGGTCACTGAAAAAAAAAAAAAAAATCAGCTTTGCTGCAGTTTGCCGTGGTCTATACTCTTCCAACATTTTAATTATTTTTTTCTTAAATCCTTTGGGTACTCATCAATTATCCGTGTAGCAGCATAAACTAATCAGTGCTCAAATCTGACCTTTGTTGAATAGCAAGCGCTCAAGCAATTTCTAATCCTGCTGTGGTTTTTTGGCATAAACTTTTTTGTGCAACTCATGCTAGAATAGATCCTAGATTTATCTTGAATTTCAGTTTGACAGGTCATGGTACAGGCCCTTTTCTGATAACTGATGGTATGAACTTATCTTCATTGGAAGATAGTTCAGCTTTTAGCCTTTAGAATATTCTTGTGATCTTAAAATTTCTGTTATTTTATACTTCATCAGTTTACTTTAAACTGACAAGATAAACCTGTTTACATGTCTTTTATTTTCTAATGACTTTATGTCACATAGTGTTATTTTCTATTTCCTTAAAACAATGCTTTAAAACTATGCAGTAAATGGACTTGGATCTTTCAGAGTATTTGTCTTTTGTGTGTGTGGGGGGGAAAGCTATTGTATGTTTATAAATTTCACAAATGCTGTGGTAACAGATCTGTTGGAATAGTCAAACTGCAGTATTTTCCCTCTTACAAAGGAAGTAGGTCCAGAATGTCCTTATTTGATGCTCTTTCATTAATTTCAAGATACAGCACCCGCATCTGATTCTATGTTAGTGACTCTTCGCTAAGGCTACCGAAGGCATCAATTTTTATAATAAAACCTGCCGTTTTAGAGGCTTTCACCTCCCTGCTGTTTTAGTGAGCAAGTTGCAGCTGAGGGTGGGTGATGCTGAGAAGGAAATGGAATTGATTTTCTACATTTTGTCATACAGAAGTATTTTGGGATGTTTCTCTTTATTTGCATTTTTATTTTTCAAGGAATCAGGAAAATAGAAGAAAAATACTCAGAAGTATAAGTCTACGACTGTAAAATCAAAGCGTGCCTGAAAAAAACCCCCGAATGTACTTATTTTCTGGAGGATTTGTGCTGATATGTTGAAAGGCTTGGGTGAACCAGCTTTTCCAGACTGAGTGTTACAACGGTACAACCATCTAGGGCTTGAGAGATCAAAGTGCAAGAATTAAGAGTCTCTTGGCTTCCCACGTGGGTGACTGAGCAATAGGCCAACAAACTCTTCCTTTAAAATGAAAATTCTTGCAGAAGTTTAAGAGTATTCATTCTGAGCAGCAGCATATTATTAAATTAAGAGGACTTTTTTTTATTATGCTACCAATGACTATTGGCATATACAGTGTTTGCATTAAGAGCAAGTTATAAGTGTAATAACTTTATTTTTTTACTGATGTTATCTATTTTTTAAGATTTTTTTTTTTTTACCAACTTATCTTTTAATTTTTGCACCTGAACAGATAATTTCATAAATATGTCTACAGAAAGGCCTGATTAGCTGACTGTATGTCTTCTGACAATATATTTAGTTGAGTTCATTGGTTGCTTTTACAGGTAATTCTAGGTATAAAATTCAGGCATGATGTCAGAAGCCAAGTGAAACCTTTTGTAAGTCAGAGCATTTATAAACTTTTATAACAGTTTCCAAAACATCCATCACCGCCCTGTATAGATGGTGCAATAAAGAGCAAGCAGCAGGTGGAGCATGCATATCGATTTTTGCACTGCAGGACATTGAATCTCACAAAGCAGAATTTAAACAAAATACGTAAACCCTGAGAATGGTGTGACCAGTCCTGAGATGGGAGAAAATATCCTGAGGCTATTATCCCTGTTATAAATGGTAGTATGGTCTTAGAATTTTCTTCCTGGTGGTACTTGCTGTATTACTCAATACTTTGAATAATGAATCTTATATTATCCGTGTGCTCTTTCAATATTTGGAGAGTTAATGAGGTGTTTGTGTCTACTTTTGAAAGAAAAAATGTCGCTCTGGCATTGAATCATAAATATATAGAGAATAATCAACAGTCTCCTTACCTGCTTTGCTAGGGCTCCAATTAATGGATTTAAGTTCAGTATTTCTAGATCTAGCTCTCATATTAAGCACAGTCCATTGCTGCACAAGCGATTCTTTGAGATTTGTAAAATGCATACTACAGCTCCTATAAATAAGATATTTAAGGAACTTTAGACCAAATTAAGGTGGATACTACATCTCCAGACTGCAGAATTGCTCAGCTTTCTTCTGCTGAGTTAGGCAATAAAATGTCAATCATTGCAGAGTGTGCGTATGTTCATAGGCTGTGGTGTTGGAAGGAAACTAATTTTTGTTAGCGGGTTTACTGTTGGATCATATACAGTGAGTGAGCTATATGTATTCATTCCATCAGAATTGGTCTTATACTACACCAGTTAAGGTTACATAGCTCTCTGTGCCAGTAATTATTTTGTAACTTTTAGCTTTAGAATTGTGAAAATTGCATTATCAGCCTCAGTAATCATTTTCATTAGCCTCTGTATCTATTTGCTTTGTTTACAAGTTAAAGATGAAGGGCCATTGGGACTTTGGCTATTTGCTTCAATTGTCCGCCATTACAAGCAGTGTTTCTAATACTAGGCATTGCGAACTTGGCCTGCGGTAGGACTACTCAAAGAGAGTCTTTGAGCTGCTCAAATGACTGATTTCTGTTTTGCTTCCCTAATTAACATGGGGTGCAGAACAGGATCCAACTTGTTTTCACGTATTGGCAAAGCAGGGTGAAAACTTTGTCAGGAAGATGCAAAAAGCGCAGTCCCATCATGTAGCTGGTGTTTTTGGTTACAGCTGAGCTTTGTCTGAAACAAGCTCTTATTTTTATTACTCTGTGGCAGCAAAATACTGGTTTTTTACATTTGTTTCTGCCCTCCCCTTTAAGCCATTTGATCTGCTAACATATTTCTGCAGACTGAAAAAAGAAATCTAGAACTGACCGTTTGTTGTAACCACCTAGCAAGTCTGGATAGGCATGAAACCCCATTGCTCTGGGCTGGTAAATGAATGAAGTGCTGTATTAGCTCGCTGAGATGATTCATCTACCTGAACATCCTCCTCTGACAGCGATCGGTAGTGGATATTTAGGGATATAGGGAAGGAGTGTAAGATACTGAGCAAGACTAGAGTAAGCTTTTCTCTTGTATGACTTCTGACATTCAGTGGTTTAGGCATTTCAGAATTTTTGTATATTACTAAGGAAAAACTATCTGTAATATGTAGAAACAACTAAAATACTAATGTTAAAGCAAAGAATCCATTATCTATGATTAAATAGGAGAAAAGATGGGCAATAGTTACAGCTAGTCAGCACAAAGATTGTTCCCTTAAAAGTACTTTGAAGATCAGTGAGATTCAATCTCTTTCTGAAATTCAGTCTATAAATATTAGAATTTTTTTTTTAATATTGTCTTTCCTCAAGCAAAAAAACCCCTTATTATTTGTAATGACTCCTAAGTTCTCTCAAGGAATTGATATAGCACATTCCTGGGATGGCTGTCCTGTTTTTCATTGAAATAACTTCTACCATAGTTAATAGTTTCTTCTTTCAGCCAGGGCTTCAAAGCTCGTTGTGAACACCCCTTGGTATCCCTCAAAGAAGCCTGAGTTGTTCTGAAGTAGAGCCACAGTTGGAAAAAGTTCTGTGTTTCCAAGGACAAACATTGCAGTGGTGCCAGAGCCCAGTGAGAGCACGCTGCTCCCCTGCCCGCTCCACCAGAGGACACTTTCTCCTTAATTCTAATTCCTGCAGTATGATGTAAATGAAGCCTGGATCTAGTATTTTTATCCTAATGTTTTTTGGCCTATCAGGAGTAAAGTTTGGTTTTCTTAATAAATTCAGCTAACTGGTTTCTTGAAGTCAGATTTGTAAGTGATGATATGCATGCTAGTGATATGTTTCATAGGAGGCTTGCTTTAGGTTTTCACAATAGCAGGACATTGGGCCACCCTCCCATCCTCACTTTTCGGGATATCACATAGACATTTCCACAGTACCTTCTGTTTTCCTACTTTGGCTGTATCACCACTGATTCTCATTATGAATTTTTCATACATCATGTGTTTGTGCTTTTAATGGAAAAGGAAAACATCAGCACCTTATGGTTTGGGTAGTGAAACAGATGGACAGATTTTGCTGAAATGGTGACGTTGTGGAAAAGTACAGGAAAGTTTAAGAGCAAAAATGAATCTGTCATGGATCCATTTCAAATCCTGTTTTGGCACCCCAAGATTAACTGTGATCCAGCTGTGGACAGCACCCAATTACTTGCCCCTTAATCTTTTGCAAACTGAATTCCTGGAAGCTGCATTCCATCTGCCTTGAAATCTGTGTCTTGGCTTATTTTTCACTAAGGAACACTACAGCCTCTAAAGATGGACAGCTTTGGGATTCAGAGTGACTATGCCATATGATACATCATTTGACTGTTAGACAAGCTGTTTCTTTACAGACAATATACTTAGTAGATAATCTAATAGGTCCATTTACTCTTTAATTTCTTATATTGCTGTTAATTAGCATCAAATTCTGGCTGCATTGAAACACTGCCATTGGCCCCATCTCCCATTGCTGTCTCTGGGATCAAGTTTCATTTTTAATGTTCTATAGTGAATTTTCATTACTATATTAAACAAAAAGGATTTTTTACTATTAAAAAAACATATTTTTTTTTCTTTCTGTATAGAAGCAGTGTTAAGGCTGGTGCTTAGGGAGAATTTTGTTGGAAGCCTAATATTAGCAGAAAAGTGGTGGTGTGATACTGCCAGAAAAAGCGTACCAGTGTACTCTAGATGCTGCCCTAAAACAGTTTAGCAGGATCTGGGCTTGCTATGTCTTTCTTAGCTATATTTTGTTTGCGATCATTGCTATAGGGTGTTATTTTGGACAAAATGCCTTTTTAAGATGCTTTTGGGTTATCCACTAACTCTCTAGAAAGCTGGCTTCCTGTAATAAACATAAATTGTAACAGGTGCTCTTCTAAAACTATTTTCATCAGACTTTTGCCCTATGGATTTTTGAAGAAGCTGAGCTCACTGAAGAACAGGACTAACTGCTGGCATACTCTGCCTCAAATCTCCTAAGAGAAATGATAGAGCAGGTGAAATCAATTCTTTTGATGCTGTCTGTAGCAGAGCATGTGTATCTTGATGGAAGATGGATGGGTATCTCTTTGGACTAAGAGGAGTGTTAAGGGTCTCTCTCCCTTATTCTCAGAGACCTCAGAAATGTTTCAGAAATCCCCTAAAAGCACGTTACCAGGCAAATAATATGAAATGGAATTAGTTTGACTATTTTGTTTCTGTGTTCCTGTTGAAGAAGCAGGTTCATCCAAATGATGCAGCATAAACGTGAAACAGAGTGGTTGGGCTTAATGTTAGAATTTATGTAAAAAATCAGAACTGTCAAAGACATAAAAGGTTCAGCATCTGCTGTATCATATACTGCCTGCCTCTGTGGGGGGATTCAGGGCAGCGTGTTCCAGAAAAGCAGCAATAAGATAAAGGCACTATTGAAGTTAGAATCCTTCCTTTGTATCTAAGAAGGTTTACACTTAACACTAACACATCACTGAGTCCACATATGTTCCCTCGCTCTTCGATTTTAAAGCTTTCTCCCATTTAAAATGTTTTTTGTTTGTTTTTCTATTACAGTGAAATCTGAGCACCTTTTAATTTTCAGCATTTGTGTTCTCTATTTCTGGTAGATAAAGAATTAATGTTATCCTCATTTTACAGATGGGACATGGAAGGACTAAAAGGTCAGGTTCACAGAGATATGTAAATGTTTATATTTCCATTGATTTTGGTGGCAAGTCTCCTACCTATATAAATGCTTAAATATGTTTTTGGTCATGGACCTTAGTGATTAGCTGAGATTTTACAGGAAATCAGTAGTGACACAGGGATTTGAACCCTTTAGTGTTCTTTGAGTTAATTTTTTTTTTTTTATTTTGTGTTTGCTGGGATTATGTGAAGTCTAAGCCTTCCATTCTCACCAAGCGGGTTTTAGCATAATGGGACAGAGGTGGTGAAAGCTGCTTTGATAACTGTTTGCCTTGGGCATTATAAAACAGAATGGACTTTTAAAAAGCATTTACAAGTGACCCGGTGCTTGGTAGGAGATGGCCACTGCTGTTGGATGAAAAGCTAGAGGAGATACAGCTTCAAGACAGAAGTAAAATCTCTCTGTACTGTTAAAAGAATCAGTATCAGAAGAATTGGAGAGGGCGGTGAGGAGAAAGCACAGACTAGGTAAAAGTGGTAATTTCTGAATATTTATAACCTCTTTTGTGCTATTGCACAATTGAAAACAAAAGAGGTGGAGCCTGTGTTCATAATTAAACTCTAATTCTCCAGGTCAGAGGGTAAGGTGACCTGTTTGTGCTATCTGCTTTTCAGGACAACATATGGTGTGATTGATACTGCCTCTAAAGAATGGTCCTCCTGCAGCTGTAATGATGGGGATGTGAATATGATATAAGTTCTCTAGGGAAAACTATAAATTTAACATTGGGGGATAAAGTGAATATAGTATCAATAAAAAGATATTGCTGCTATTTTTGTCACTCGTGCTGACACTCACACTATTGGCAATAACATGCAGGTCAAAACACCTTCCAAAATGTGATGAAGAACTGTTACTCTCTTCTTCAGTTTCACCAACTGGGAACACAGATCTGATTTTAAAATAAATAAATAAAGTCTCTTGCTTCCACTTTGATGTAAGGCTGTTTGTACGGTAACAAAGGTTACTTGAATTAATTCTGGAGAGGAATATAGATACCAAAATGTAGGATAACAGGATAATTACATTGATTATTACAGTCAGGGTATTTTCTTCCCCTGCATGAAACAAAATAGTCTTTTCTGTGTTAAATATAAAAAGAAAAAGGAAAGGCTGTTTCAAAAACAATATAGAAAAACAGTAGAAAAAGGTATAAGATGCTGCCTGCCATCAAATATACGGTCTCTCAATTCAGGAAAGTAATACATGATACAGGGCTACTGATTTAGATTGAGGTTGTTTTGCTCCTCAGCACAACTTTTTTTTTTTAGTCCTTTTTATCNTTTATATGATCCTCAGGCCAATTTTTTTTTTTTAGTCCTTTTTATCTTGAAGAATAAAATTAAAGATAATTACTTATTCAGTATCTATATCTTTATAGTACTTCCATTTCTGTGGTGAACACAGTTGTGAAAACTGAAGCAGACTTTTCTTGTGTACATGCAGATTAGGCAGATTTATTTTTTTTTAGTGCAAAATTAAATAAATAAATCCCAAAACATAGACTTACGATTCTTTTAACCAAACACTGTAGTATCATCAAAATGCTTAGTAGCTTTACTTATG
>VZTL01006975.1:14116-25809 GCA_013400535.1 Scopus umbretta
CCCCCCCCCAAGCTGTTTTGAGCTTTTCATCAAAAAGCATACTTAATTTCTTTGCGTTTTTTAACATATGTGTCCTGTCTGGGGATTCTGTGAATTAAGATGCTGGAATTCCAAGCCTGGTTTACTGCCGGTCTGATTAACACTTTACCTACTCAATTCTCTTTATAGGAGTGCCTTTATGTCCTTTGAGGGTCTTTTCTCTGCTGTATGCCCATATGTGTTACATGGAACATATACTAGTATAACAACTGTCCTGTTTTGGTGCATTCTAGCAGAGGGGGAGTACAGTAAAGAGATAATTGGTAGTACCAGTACTCTGACAGCAGACTGGCATTTCCCTGTTGAAACCCCTTGTGTTCTGTTGCTTATACAAATTGCAACATTTTTTTCAGGCTGAAACTTCTTGTTCCCTGTTTCGCCTCTTTGTCTTGCACCGCTCCTTGAGGTTTCAGCTGAAGTTACTTAAATTATAACTAATTCTACAACTTATTTTACACAGAAATGAGTTTTTAGAGTAGAAAGTGCAAATTTCTTTAGCTGTTGGCTTTTTTGTCACTATTGCCTTTTTTGCTTCCATAATAAATGCATAGAATCTGTCATAGTTCTAAGTCTTCAAGAACCATTTGCATGTGCTTGGTATGATTTTGTTTTATGGGTTCATTTCTCCAGTTACCTGATCCAGCTTTCGGACTGCATGTACTTCATGTGAGTTTGGTCATACGCACAATTTACTGCAGCAGAATTCTGCTGAACACAGAAATTGCAGTTTTATCAATTTGTTCTGAGTATTGCAATGTTTAAGAAAATGCTGAATTCCAACTTGTTTCTCTCGGGACTGGAGGGAATGATAGGATTTTGTTATTTCTGAAGAACTTCATGCAGCAGCCGATTTCCTAATCCTTTAAAGCTGGACTTTACCATTGTATATGCCCTGCTAAGGAACTCTCTAGAGTTTGTCTGACTTAGATCTAGAATTTCTAACTGGGTAAAGTGCCTTTTAATTTCTTCTATAAAAAAAACCACAAAGCAACAAAAAAGGCAAGCCCAAACATGAAACTGGACATAAAATTCAAATAGATTAACTTGCTGAGTTAGAGGATATCTTACTCTAATTTGCTATGAAAGGGTAATTTCTGAAATACAACAAAACTTGTTTTGTGTTCAGCAAAATACTCAAAAGCTCTAATGCAGTCCATATGACAATGTTGTTCAATTGCAAAATAAATTTTTAGTTAAAATGGCAAGTAGTTTTCAACCAGTGTGTTTCTGAATTACATAATGGGATGAGTCAAAGGTTATCAAACAACAGAAAGTAGGAAGTTGTTGTTCTGATGTCTTCCAATGACAATTTTTCTTATGGTTGAGGTGCAAAATACTGGTTGGGAGAAACTCACAGAATAAACTTTTAAGGAGTCAGAAGTTACAGTGTAGTAATAAGCTTATTATGAGAATATTTGAATCAAAGTTCATTATCCTTCCAGAATGGGATCTTGGGTTTTGCTTATTTATTTAGAAACTTGACAGCTGAATTTCTCCTTTCTAAGACCAACCCATTTCCATATTACCCAAATACCGGTTTTCATAGACAGGTTTACTGTAGTAGTTACTAGAAATGCAAGTTTGCCTATCTGTTATTTTATGTGATTCTTTGCTTGTTTGTTGGGTTTTATTTTGGTTTCCCATGACAACAGAGGTACTTCAGAAGCCTGTTTGGTTTCTGAACTTAATTTTGATTGTCTGGCTTCTTAGCGTAACTGATTTCTTCTTTGATGGTATTCCCAAAAGACAATCAGTAAATAAATGTGGTATGCAGATAGTGTATATTTAGCTGATAATTGTCTTGATGGATCATCAATTGAGAACATACTTTAAAAGTTAGGTTTTGTTTACAAATTGAACTAGTTTCTCTTCTTAAAAAATGTTATGGCTGAGGAGTGTCTTAAGTAGGTAACAGGAGTATGCCAGTATATAATCTATTTTCAAGATTCTTGCTGTTGTTCACTGCACGCATACTTAATACTGAATTTAAAAGTAGGAGCCAATATATTGCCCCTTTAAAGTTACTGTCATGATTGTCAGTTCTTTCTAAAATGCAGTCTTTTTTTTGTGGTGAAACCTTAGAGGGGGAAGGGCATTGCACAGCCAAATGTATCACATTTTAAAATAGTAAGTCAGAAATGCTATGTTAAGTTAAATCTAGAATCTCTCTTAGTCTTGAATGGACTGTAAATACTACAAATGACTTCTCAAAAGGAGAGAAAGTGGGTAATTATACTCACATTTTGGATAGGCTCTTGAAAGTGATTTTTTATTATTATTATTGAGTAAATAATATTATTTATAATATTATCAGACAAGTAATAGTTGTTCCCGATCAACAAAATCCTTAAACCATGTCTTTGACAGGTAATCCAGCTGCGTGGTTTACAGTATGTATGTGGGTGTGCATATGTGTGTGGTTAGTCAGGAATTGTGACTTCATTGTCATGTCCACAAAGGACATGCTCCTGCTTCTCGTCACGTCACATCACTAAATAAGGTGGAATGCATCTGGCTGCTTCTTGGTTTCTCCTCACAGCTGCTCTAGACAGAGTGTTAGTTCGTTTGCTCTTTTGGTCACTTTTGAAGATCCCTTGCTGCCTTTCGCATCTTTGAAATGTCTTTCTTCTGTGTTTTTTGGATTCTGTTGAATGGCGTGTCTGAAGATTATTTCCTGAGTGAATACATATCATTGATCAGACCCATAAAAGGCAGCTTAGTGCAACGACATATCCCCAACCACTGTTAGTTTCTCATATTTTACAAAATATTGTGCCTGTGATTAACAGGAGTAGAGCCTGTTGGGAATCTGCCCCAAGGTGGGCATGGTGTCAACCACATTACGAAACCAAATGGAGCTTCTTGTAGTCTCAATTTTCAAGTTTAGCTTTAGTAATTGCAATGTTGTCTTATTTTTATTTTAATATAGGATAGTTTTTCTTGTCCTTCTGCGCTATTTTATTTCAGGAGTGTTTGAAAATGTTCATTTTTAATACTTAAAGATGGTTAAAGGTTTAAAACAGTTAGCATGTAGATCTTGGTCAGGAGAATTTCTGTAGCATTTCTGTGACTTGTTTGATGTTAGGGACTGCATTTACCTGACGTAGTTTGCATGCAGCAGAGATTCATAGTTTTAGTGTAGCTTTTGAAAACATCATTATACTTTATAGAACACTTGAAAAATTTTACCTTGTAGATGGCTGTTTTTGAGAGTATGAGTAGAGCGTGGTCTGAAATCATAACTGTAAGTCCTTTATTTCTTTCACGCCTAAAATTTTTATCTGGAGTTCCTGCACAGAAGTTGCTATGCAGTTCATCTGTCATTATTTCCTTTTTGAAAGGAAAGCCCATGCAGTGTTTTAAGGAGAGCGGTTATATCTCGAACTGCTTTGAGACTTGACCTAAGTAAGTCTCTCTAAGTAAGTAGTTACTTTATGGCTGATATTTTCTACAGTGCTCTGTGAATTTGGAAAATAATCAATTTCTGAACCATATGGCACAAATACTATGAGATTATCCCAAAGGCTATCAAACCTTCAAGGTTTTTGGCAGATTTGTGACTTGTATATTGTGATGGTCTTCATTTCAGTCTTCCATATTTCTGAGATTTAAACTTAAAAATACTTATATAAGTTAAAAGACTATAAAGCCAGTTGTTAAAGATGGACAAAACGCATATTTTACTGTTGTATTCTTACAGTGAGTGCAAATCTGAGCCAGTATTAAGCTCATCAAGGAAGAAGACTTTTTAAGAAAAAAGAAATATAAGGAAATGTTTTATTTTCCATGATAATGTACTGTTGATACTACGGAGTTGTTGTTTGAAGAGCTACTGTAGCATAAGCATAGAGTATACTGTTAGAGGTTATCAGTCACCTTGGAGAAATGGAGTGATTGTGATTGTGAAATGAAATGAAGGAACAAAAGATCTCAACTTCTAGTTTTGTTTTGTCTTTCATCCTGAAAAGGAAATGTATCTATTTGTACCAGTGTACATTTCATGGTGTTTTTTAATAGCTATAACTTACCACTAACGGGTTGGGATTTAAGAGATCTTTTGCATCTGGCAAGTTGGTAGCATATATTCTGTTGTATGTCAGTTCCAGTTTGGGCCAAATAGGAATTATCTTTGACAATGAGAAATAGGATCATAAACAACAGTAGCAGTTTCTACTATAAATTGAATTTATGCTATCTTTTACCAACTGGTGAAATTCTAAATTCTATATTTTGATTTAAATGGCAGGCTGATTTGGTGGTTACCAGAACGTGACTTTTGATAGATGATGATTATTATTTCTCACCAAAAGACTCATTAAGGGTCACTTTTGTAGAGACCTTGGTAGGTCTGCAAGTATGTTACCTTATGCGAAAACATCGATTTGTAACAGAAGAGAAAAATACAGTAAATTATTAACTTTGCTTAGTAAGACCTAAAGAGCAACATCAGAAGCTGTAGCATATAGATGGGTGGAAGCTCTGTGACATCAGACTGAGATTACAACTTCTAATTGCTCTCGCGCAGTGATAGTGCTCATGTGGGCAAATACCATAGTCATTGGAGGAGCAGGAAAGGGAAGACATTGCTAAAATTCCTAAAGTGGTTTCTTTTTTTAACTTGTATTACTGTATGTAGTTTTCAGCTCTCATCAAGATGATGAGTTTAATCAGTTGTAATGCAATGATCAATTTTTCTGCTCTATGCAGAATTAAAAATATTCATTCTCCAGGGAGATTTTATAGTGTCCTCTTAGTTTAGAGCTGGCCACGTTAATGTCGTGAGCGAGCTCTCCTTGGGCACTACCTATAGTAATATTGCAAAACAGAAACTTAATTAGCTTTCATATTTTAATACTATAATTTACTTCAGGCTGTTAAACCTAATTTTAATATGCAATCATAACATCACTTTATAAGTTATTATAGAGAAGATCTTTTTGCAGCTTAAGATGACAAAATTATTAATAATTTTTCATACAAATTCTGTGTCAGTAATGTATTATTGCTAGCAAACAAGTTTTTGTGTGCTGAAGTATGCTATATTGCAGTGTATCTTGTAAGGAAAAGGATTTTTCCTGAAATTGTGGTTTGTTTGGTGTTTTTTTGTTTGTTTGTTTTAAATAAGTATTGTTGGTTGTCATGTGTTATGTACTCAGCTGAAGGATAAAGGTGAATGACCGCAACAAACTGCTTATGAGATGCTTCACGTTCTTAATGTATGGTGCTTTTCGCTTCCCCCGTAGTGGTTGGAGTTAGGAAATGTTCTACAGAAGTATTTAAAGGTCTCATCGGGTTTGGGACTACATTTTGCTTGGTTAATGTTAACTTGAAGTTGTGGAGAAATCTGATCTTTAAACACGATATGCTTGCGCTTTGAAAGAAGCACTTGTGTTCATCTGATCAGAATTGGGCACGGTTTGTGGCAGCATGGCTGGTTGGTTTTCTGAACTCCATCCTATCATGTAGCTCCTTCCCTTTCTTTCCTCTGTTACCACGAATATTTTCTAATAACATCTGTACATGGGTCTACCAGCAGGAGTTGTGAGTACTTTTGCAATATTTTGCTAAAGGATGAATTGACAGAAGTGCACCGTTTTTACATTTTTAATGAATGGTTACACTGCCAATGTGTCTTGTGCAACAGAGGACTGAGTTCCCACAGTAGAACAGGAAAAGTAGTTACAGGATTAGGAGAGGGATCTGTATGAAATTAGGCTGAGTAGACAGGAATTCTTTACTTAATAAAATTGCCGTGCAGCTGGTGTACCACTTCTGTGAGATTGTGTTGGCATAAATGTGTGTGTGTATAGGTATATATGTACGAATCAGGGACTTAAATACAGGAGGTGATTTCTACTTTTCACCGCATCTAGACCCTGTGAAGGTACAAAACCTCAGGTCACTGTTACTTTCCAAAGGTTTTAAAATGTATTTGTAAGTGCTGCATGAACTTTACTGTATTTACTTCTGTAGCTGATGGCACACTGATCTATCAGTCTGTGGAAAAGGAGCTGCAGTCTCCGTGTATGAGGTTTCCCGGTGGCTTCTTGTCCTAAGAAATAAGCAACAAAGTTCCATCTGCAGATCTGCCTGCATTTCGCACAGCCCCAGTCATTCTCACACCTTCTTGCAAATAGTACTGCAACAGCGTTTTTTCGGTATCCTGTGCACATGCTTGTAGCGTGACTGACTAGTGAATATGTTAGTGAGTACCAGAACAACTTAATGTGGATAAGAAGATGCCTACTTCTGATTTGGCAACCATCTGACACTGTCATTGTGTAAACTTGCTGTACTATTACAAAAGCCTGCGCAGGGATAGGTGCTCTGATTTACTGCCCATTTACTGTCGCTGGCGACTACCGGGAAGTAGATAAATTGGCTGCTGGTGTTGGCCTAAGAGCGAGCAAGAAGCCAGCAGCCTGGCTACGGCAGCTGCAGCTTCAGTCTCTAATCCCAGTTCCTGCCCTTTCAGTTACTGCTCTGTAGCGGCTGCCTCATTTTATTGTGCTGTTAGTTTTCTAACAGGGCTGGATAGCAGCGTGAATTGCAACACCACGTTTCGCTGTTGTGAGCTGTGCTGTGGTTCACCCTGAGAACAAGTGGCAGTTCTTTCTGGCGAAGTGAAATCCTGTTGGGGTGCAGGCAGCTGCCAGAATGCCCTCCAGCACCTGTACCGCTTCCCTTCCCTCGATGGGAGCGTGGACAGCTTGAGCACTGCACGCGACTGCTTCGCTTGGCAGCATTGAGCGACACGGAATCGCTTACAGAAATGGTGCTGTGAAGAAGCGTCAGTCCCTGCAAAAAAGTTTTTGAAGGTCTTCAGAGCAGGCGGGCGCAGCGATGAGGCTGGGTTGCAGGCAGGGCTCCTCTGGCCTTCCCCTCTTCCCCTGCAGCTGCAGCCTGCAATGCACTGCTCTGCTCTTTGGAGTTCATTAGCACAGTCCTGTTAGGTATCATGTAGAAATATATGGGTTGCCAATAAAAATATCAATATTTAATCTGTCTAATTATTAAAAGTTTTCTTCATTTCTTTTTTTAATAACCATTCTCTTGTAAGACTCCATATTCATATCAGTGCAGTTCATCAGTCTTCAGGGCATAATCTTGATTAGTTTTGGGCCACTGTCTTATACAATTACCAATATAGAAAATAATCTTTTAGGCAGTTTGAATTTAGTAGAGAGTGTTTAAAATATCTTTCAGCTTTTCAGTATATAGGCTTCATATTTAGACATACTAGCTTTTGTGCAGCAGCTTTAAACATGTATTTTGAGACTGAAAGCTCTGACCTTACCCCACTGATTCAAAAATCTTTACAGTGCATGTGTTGCCAGCCATGTGTAAACCTTTACGGAAATAAGATCAAAAGCTACGGGGTCAAAGACAGAATCATTTTTTCTCCTTATATAGTTCCTGTACTGTAGCTCAGGGTTAGGTATTACATTAGTACAGTATGGTGTATGCTTCAGTGACTTGCTTTCCATCACAATTAAATTTTGTTGTTCTGGTGATGTGTCATAAGAGAAGGTTTTAGGGCAAAAAAAATTGCTTCTCTTATTCCAGGTATTGTTAAAGAAGCATCAAAAAATTCTTTGGGCCCTGTGAGAAGCTGCCTTCTACCTCTCAAGAACAGTAGTTGGTTGAGACGCTCAGCTTCTCCTCATTGCTCAGGATAGCTTCACCAAAGCATTTCACTATCCTTTTTACAGCGGTTAAAAGCAACTGCTCATCTCTCCGCACTTTATTCGGGCAGAGCAAAGGACAAGATAATCCCCTTAGCCTGTTAAATGCTCCATCCCATCTGGTAGGTGATAATTGCATTGTAAGGGGATTAGCACAGTGGGATATGCTTATAGCGTAATGAAAGCCTCACTACAAGTGTGAAAGTCAGCTGAATGCATTCGAGCAGTTTGGGACCTTACATTTGCACGGTTTTGTAAATATCATAGAATACAAGTTTCATCTGGAGAAGATGCATCGTACCTTTACACACCTTGACATGTGTGTAACAGATTATAAATTTGTTTTGAGACATCAGTAGTCTAAATACCTGAAACTCTCTTGTAGGAGTAGTGGAAGAGTGTAGCTGAGCATTTTAGGGCAATTCTGTGATTGTAGCTGTATTAAATGCATCCCAGGTGTTGACTTTACTTTTACTCAAAACTCCTATGACTTTGAAATCATGGGGTTAAGTTGTTACTAGTATAGGAGCACCCATGTTGTTAGACACTACCTAGAAATCTTCGTCAGTAAATGTGAAATTTGAATAAGCCACACTGTGAAGAATATCAGAGTAATTTTGTGTCAGTAGGGATAAGAGGATTTCAAGCTGAAAGTAACTTTCCTTGCAGCCAACCAGAATAAATGTTTGGAAACTTCAATTTCAAGCATAAAAGTAAGGTACTGCAAAATGTATCTTTTTAAAAAAAAAATAAATAAAAACGGTGTTTTGTTTTGTTTTTCAAGTTTAGCTGATGCCGTCAGTAGTGAAGATAGTAAATCTTAGGGCTCAGAGCATTTCATAAACTAACTGTAACTTAGCTTCCTTACCTTTCAAGATGTTAAAGATCTGTTTGAAGGTATGTCACGTAGGGCGGTAGCTCAGGGTTGGTTACCATCCTGGGGGCTGTTCCCTCTCCAGTTTCCCTGTACGGTACAAGAAACTGGGCAAGTTGCTCAGTGCTGACCAGTACATGCCATTTTGCTGGTTTGAACATTAACCTGTTAGGTGAAAACAGGGCATGGTTAGTCTGTGCTGCACTGTGGTAGTGTTTTGTAGCCAAATAGATGAGGAACTTAATAGAGCTGTATGTATTTTTACATAAATAAGAGGGTCAGGTGTATAAATATGCACTGCATGCAGTAGATACTTTAACAATGTTGTATGACCTTGCTGCGAGATTAAATTTTCTAATGAATTAAGGTTCTGTGACCAGCTGTGTAGTTGCTGTTTCTTCAGTTTCCAGTTCCTGACTTAGCAGCTCGCTCTGTGTGTGTGTGCGCCTCTGGGAGTAAGGGCAAAATAAAATATAGTGGTTTTTTATGGGCTGTCTGCAGAAACTTTGCCAGTCTGTGATGAGGTTGTTGAGTGTGGTTAAGCTCAACCTTCTCTTACTTAATCATGGCTCTGAGTGCGCAGGGTCAAGTGGAAAGCTGCTTTTCCAAAGTTGTGGTGATGAGACATGGGAGTGATTTTACAGATTTTTTTTTTTTCTTGTTTTTTTCTTTTCTTAAAAGGGGCCAAGCTCTAAAGAACATTCTGTAATTTGCTTCTGTCAGATAGAAAATATTTACCTGAGGAGAGGAATATTTGAGAAATTTGCTGTTTTGTTGTCTGACATTCTGTAGTTTTAAATAAACCTTAGTGAAAGGTCATGAGACTCAAGTAAAACCAATGAACAAATGAACAACCCTCCAAAAAACGAAGCTTGTCCCCTCTCTCCACCCCAGTTCTTTCTGAAATATGAGTTTCTGGCAGATGAAAATCCTACTTGGAAGAACCATTATGTTGGCAATATACAGAAAATTTTTTTAAAGAGGAATTTTCAAATGTTTTTAGAAACACCTTTTTTTTAACAATCCTTACCTATATTTGAAATATATACTATTTTAAGTATGTGGCAAACCAAATCATATATGTAATCATTTTTCTTCTTATTTAGGTGACAAACAGCATGTTTGGTGCTTCAAGGAAGAAGTTTGTAGAGGGGGTTGATGGTGACTACCATGATGAAAACATGTACTACAGCCAATCATCGATGTTCCCACATCGGTCAGAAAAAGATGTAAGTTGAATAAGCTTATTTGTTTTCCCATTTTAATAGCGAGATAGTTCAAGTACATGAAATATATGTGAGGAAGAGCATCATTTAGCTTTAAGCTGTGAATGACAGTGTTTTCAGCATCAAGTGCTTTAATTTTAGTGAGTTTATACGTGTAAACTTCAGCCATATGCTTGCTGGGGTTTTGTTTTTTTCATCTTTGAGAATTGGATTTGTAACTTAAATTGGGGTATTGATTATATCTTGTGTTTACATGTTGTGTCTACAGTGTTTTTGTTGTGGTTTTGCATTTCAACTGTTTTTTTCATTTCTGAAAATGCCTTGTGCGGCTTGTTCATCTGCTCAAGTATTCTACTTCCCATTTGTAATTCCCAACCTACTTCCCAACCTAATTCCCAATTCTGCTTCCCATTTGTAATTCCCAACCATTCTTAAACATTTTTTTCCCATTGATAATGCATTATTGTATGTTAGACCTGCATTGGCATTACTGAAGCTCTGCTTCTCTGCTTATTATTAAGATAAATAAATTAGCCAGTAAAGTATTTCACTTTTATATGGAGTGGCACGTAGAAATATATGGAAGACTGAAAGCATGACTTGACCTTCATGTCACCTGAAGGTCAGTAATACTGTCTCATGACAGGCTTGCATTTAATATGTGTAAGCAGCATATATGCAAAATTTTCTTTCTAATTACCCCCCCCCCAAAAAAAAAAATTCCCTTTCAGAAAGGTGCTATTGCTTTCAGTCTGCTTCCATGACTGTCCAGAAATATAGTTGTTTAATAGCAGATGGGAACATAGTCTTGATAGACCTTGACCTATGTAAACATAAACATTTCCTATAGACTCTTAGTTGAATTTTAATCTAGATTTTCAAAGATGGAAGGAAATAGGTTTAGAGTAGAAGGTTTTTTAAAACAAAACAAAATGCTTAAATGCAGCTTTCCAATTCAGTTTCATAAGTTGCTTTGAGGAGAAATTTAAGGTGAGCCAGCAAAGGATTAAAATGTGCTACAGTGTAAAGAAAATTAAATACACTGCTCGTGTCTGTTTATGTCCATCACAAATGTACATGTACCACATATGTATACAGGCACAATGGAATATTTATAATGTTGAGCATACTTTCCTTTCTGTGAGCACTGGGAGGTGCAGCTAGCACTCTCAAAACCAGTAGACACTATTTCTCCAAAGGTGATTCTTAAGTGTTAAATCCCCACTTTTAGAATTGTTGCACTGAGGGAGAGAGGTCATTACAGTGGTGTAGTAAGAAAGGTAAAGCGAGAGGAATGCTATGCTGTACGGTGTACACGGTGAAAGCTGATGCTTGGCACGTTGTTGACACGGTGAATGAGTGTTTTAGTTGCCTACTCTTTCTGTAGGCAATGTTGCAGAAGTGGATCTTAGAATGGGACTTCAAGAGAAGGAAGGTGGGTGTTCCAGACACCAGGAATGGCAAATGAGAAATCGTGAAAGCTTGTGGGAGAAGTGACCAAAATGGGGCATAGAAGCTGCTGTAGTTGTCAGAAGAGTGATGTCGTTCCAACAGGAAATGGAAGATTCATTTTTTGCAAAAGCTTTTTAAAGTTTTATTTACAAATTCTTGTTAAGGGATTTTTTTTTTCCTCCCTGTAGCTTCACTATTAACCATTGCAACTTATCTGAGTTTATGTTTATGAAATCTTAAACCATTATATGCTATTGTAATATTTTTTAAAAGTTGACCAAAATAAATATATGGTGGTGATATTGGCATTGTCTATACACCTTTGATCGCTCATGTATAGCTAAATGTTTATTTTGTATTACATGTTCCTTTTGGTATCTCATTTGACTCTCAATAGATGAGAAGGGTAGCAAAAGT